>JAJPUD010000246.1:691786-732221 GCA_023553655.1 Myrmecobius fasciatus
CTATGTCTAGGAAAAATAAGAAATAATAAACAGAGGGAAATCACTAGAATTGAGAAGGGCTGGGGAATCTTCTCTTCTTCTTGTAGAATGTGGGGTTTTAGTTGGGACCCAAAAGAAGCCAGGGAGGTTAGTAGGTAGAGTTAAAGACAGAGAAAATGCATGGTGCTAATAGATGGAATGTCTTGCTTATGGAATAGCCAGGAGACGCCAGTGTCTTTGGATTGAAGATTATGTTGTGGAGAATAAGGTGTAAAAAGATTGGAAAGGTAGAAGGGGGCTAGATTTTGAAGTTCTTTAAATGCCAAACTGAACATTGTGAATTTGATCCTGCAGGCAATTAGGAACCCACTGGAATTTTTGAGTAGGGATGGGGCTTGCATGATCAGGCTTATATTTTATGACAAAGCTTCTTAAACTGTGGATTGAAACCTCATATGGGGTCATGTAACTGAATGTGGGAGTCATGAAAAATTTGGCAACAGTAAAAGGTATCAAATATTCTGCCAAGATTTAATTATTTATGTAAAAATAAACAAGCACATCTATCTCATTAATACACAAATTTGCTTTCATCTTTAATAAATAGTAAAATTATATGTATGGCAAAGAATCATTTCAAAATAATTTCTTTATGATATATTATCAGTAAATTTTTGCGGTATATACCTATTTTATACACCTATATACCCTGGGTTGTGTAAAAATTTCTTGGATAAAAAGGAGTTATGAGTGGAAAAAGTTTAAGAAGCCCTGCTTTAAAAGAATCACTTTAGTAGCTGAATAGAGGATGGACTGGAGGTGGGAGACCTAAGGCAGGCAGACTGACTCATCAGCTGGCTCTTGCAGTTGCCCAGGTGTGAGTTGATGAGGTTCTGCATTAGGCTGGTAGCAGTGTTAGAGGAGAAAAGGGGGTATATTTGAGAGATGTTGCAAAAGTGACATCCACAGGCCTTGGGAACAGACTGGATATAGTCATGGATGAGGTAAATAATAGGAAGGAATCTTAGAAATCACCTGGTCCAAACCCCTAATTTTACAAAAGAGAAGATGAAAGACCCTGATTTGCCCAAAATCACTAAAATAGTAAGAGGAATCTTTGGGATTCAACCCAGGTCTTTGGCCACCAGATTCAGCATTCTTTCTTCTGTACTCCACTTCTGGAGAAATGTGCTAAGTTCTAGTTGCTGATTGGGAAAACATTCGGAGGAAAACAATGAGGTTAGTGAGAGGATTGGGGATTAGTTGAAACTACCCTGAGTATTGAAGAAGAAAAAGCAAAGACTAAGAGGGTAAGAATATACACAGCTTCACATATTTGAAGAAATATCATATGGAGTCATTAGGTGAAAAATTGAGAGTTCAAGAAGACCTTAAATACCATATTGTTCAACCTCCTTATTTTTAAGTAAAGTGACTTATGCTCTGAGAATTTGTGACCCACTTGAGATCATGTAGGGAATAAATGACAGGGCCAAGATTTAAAGTCAGGTTTTCTGACTCGAAAACCTGAGTGCTCATTCTACCATAACATACTGCTTTTCATGCAAAAGAAACTATTCTTGTTCTTCATTTTGGCCTCAGAAGGGAAAATAAAACTAATGAATTTAATTAGCAGAGATGCTGATTTTGGCTCAATGTAAAGAAAACCTTCCTAAAAGTGTCAAAGAGAAGAATGAGTTGTCTCCAAGAGGAGTAGGTTTCCCTTTATTTATGGTCTTAACTTTTCAGAGATCATATAAAAAGAATATCTTTTCAGGTAAAGGCTGAAATAGATGGTTTCTGAGGTCCCTTTCAGTTCAAATCCTGTGGATCTATCTGTATTCCATATAAAATAAATAGCAGTTCACATTTGTACACTTTACAAATATGAATTACTCCTCCAATAACTCCATTTTTACAGATAAGGAAGCTCATCGCTCACTTTAAAATGAGAAACGGCATGGCTCAGTGGATTGAGAACTATCTTTTAAACCAGGAAGACCTAGATTAAAATACCATTCAGATACATATGGGTAGGTGATCCTGGGCAAGTTATTTAATGTATTAATGTAATAGATAATATACTATTAAATTTTTCATTGTATGTCCTACATTCTTGAAGAGGACCATGACATCAGGCACATGATGCCATGACATGCAAATGAGTTGAATTTAAGTGAAGGTTGGGCTCTTCAAAGTCACCAGCCTCATTTTTTCCTCCAGAACCATCTGGATCCAATAGCAAGATATAGATCAGGATGACTGGAGATGATCCAGGATGCAGTGAGAGACCTTGGAGGCAGAGAAGGTGACAACCTGCTTTCCTAAGGAGAATTTCTCCACCTGGAATTCCCTTTTTAATGAAATCATAGCTACAGTTCCTATCCCTTTCACACAACTGAGAAGAAAGAAGAACCTGGTGAATATTACACCTAATGGCTGTAATGATATGAATGAAATCAAGACTAAAAAGCAACAGAACTCTTATGAATGGTAATAATCCCTCTTGGCACTAGAGAACATGAAGAAATAGATTTTACTCCTTTCTGTGAGGAAGCTGTGGGGAGAGGAGGTATGAATACAGCATATAATATCCACAGTTTTCTTTATTACATAGCAGGTTCAAATGATGGCTATGTAAAAACCAAAACCATCCATAAAGCTTTCCAATAAAATACAACTGAATAATCTCTTCCCTTTGAAGAAAGAAAAAAAGTCAGGATCCTAATAAATATCAACACAGGACTAGAAAAGCCATTCTGATTGATTTTTTCAGGATTTATCTTCTGGGGAAATGATTAATAGTTATATATTTAACAACACTCAATATTAAGTTATTGTCACTCAGTTGTGACTCTTTGTGATCCTGTGGACCATAGCATGCCAATATTGTCCACGGGGTTTTCTTGGCAAAGATACTGCAGTGGTTTTCCATTTCTTTCTCCAGCTCATTTTATAGCTGGGGAAACTGAGGCAAATGGGGTTAAGTGATCCCAGGGTCATCCAGCTAGCAAAATCTGAACTCAAATGAATCTTCCTGAGTCCATGCTCAGTGCTCCATCACTGAGCCATCTAGATGCCTCCACAATATTAAGTACATGCTGTGTATAGAGCACTGGGCAACATGCAAAGAGTATATAAAGACATAGTCTCTGCCCTCATGGAGCTTATATTCTCACAGAAGCATTTCACAAAAAGATTCAGACAACTAATACCCTGAATAAATGCATTAGATAATTATTAGACAAATTAGACAAAAAAATTAACGTGTAAAGTCCAAGACTGGAGTAGATATCAGAAAAGAGTATTTGGAGATGGTATCATTTAATTTTTTTTAAATATTCTGATATTTAACTGATAGTTTGTTTTCAAATTAAACAGAAAACAAGCATTTATTATGTGCTAACAATATGGCAAGCACTATGCTATACATAGTGTGTATGTAAATACAAAGAATAAAGTAATCCCTGTTTTATTTTATTTCTTAATATACCCTTTAGCAGCAAATCACCTCTTTCTTGAGAGAGATAGAGAGACAGAGAGACAGAGAGAGACAGAGGGAGGGAGAGAGAGAATCAAATAACACCTTGATTTTGTCTGGCTGCATATGCAATATTCCACACCCATCATTCTTCCAGAAGATGCCATCTATGCTTTTAAGATCAATGGGAATTAATAGAATTATAGGATTTATAGTTGGAAAGGACCTCAGCAACCTTATAATCCAACCAATATTCAAAAGAAATTTCCTCTCCAACCTTTTCGACAAGTGGTCTTCTAGCCTATGAATAAAGACTTCTTCTATGGAGAAAACTCAATCTCAAGTGATCCCATTCCACTTACAGATACTTCTAATTGTTAAGAAGTTTTTCCTCAGGTTCAGCCTAAGCACCTTCTACCATTCCTCCTGGTTCTTCCCTCAATACTCAAATAGAACAAGACTAATCACAAAGAGTTGGACACAACTGAAAAATGACTGAACAACAAAAATTGCTCTTCTTCTTGATAAACCTTTAGATGCATGTGTATGTCTGGAGCTACTCCTCAATTTGGCAGAAATTACAGGTTGGATCCCTTGGGGATGACCACTCACTTGGGGTTCAAAATACATTGGGGCCATACTTTTAAATCCGTAGCTCATGAGCCTCACTGGTCCACTTAACTTTCAATGGTCTGTAAGTAGACACAATCAGCTCAAAGCAAAAGTATTTCCTGAGATATCAATAGTAAGAACATAGTTACAAAATGTTATTACCCCATAAGCCCAGGGCCTGCTATCCCATAAATACACAATCAAAAGGAGCGGGCACATATTTAGAGTATACTGGAGGAGAAGCTTACCTGTAGGGGATAAATGTTCAAGACATCTCATGCCTTGTACAGGACCCTGAGGCCCTTTCTCTTCTCAAAATGATATCTGCATACTGCTACCCCTCAACCTATACCCCTTAGCATAGCCTTCTCCTAGGCACAGTGGTGAGGCTCCCTGGGTCTGTTCCTCTTAGCAGAGGGACTGCTGCCTGACAATTATTCTCTCAAATTCATTCCTGGCTTGCTTCTCTGCTGCCAGGGGTCGCGTCCTTGAAAGCTGTCTCCTGCCTCTATTCTTATTTTTTTCTTTTCCCTATGGGATTTCATGTCTCCTACCAGGAAAGTAGCCATAACTGAGGTTGGGAGGGAAAAGGAAATCTCTCCCTTCTCACCCCAGGGCTAAGGAATGATTCCCTCAAAAGAACTGGGTTCTTCATTACAGGTGGCTCTCTTCATTACTACTTTCTCAGCACTATTTGCTGCCTCTATCAGAGACTTGGAGACCAGGTCAGCACAAGGGGCCTGGGCTTGGGCCTGAAAATCTTTCAGAACCAATGGCCCTTTGCCCTCTAATCCATCAAGAAGGATTTCTCCATTCCTCATAAAAGGGTGACATTAAAAACATTCCTTTGTATTTTTGAGAAAGTAATACCTTAATGTCTGGTTGTCTGTCCTTTTTGTGATTTCAACAGCTGAAGGTGGGGTGGGGAGAATTAGAAAATCAACTTATTGTTGGTGTCCAATCAACTCCAACTACATTTGATTACAGCTATTTTGCTCCTTCCATCCCCCTGCCAAAGTCTACTCTTTCCCAGGTTGACATCCCCAGTTCTTTCAACTAATCCTTATGAGATATAATCTCAGTAACCTTCACCATCCTGGTTGCTCTCTTCCAGATGCTCTACGGCTTCATAATGACCTGATTCAATTGTTTTAACCTGAACTAAACACAATATCACAGATATGTTTTGACCAGGGATTATTATAGAGGGATTATCACCTCCTTATAGTGGAAAGTATACACACTACCATCCCAGGTCATCTTGACATTTGTCTTGCCACTGGGCTTCAATGACTGAAGGAGAGAATAAGACTGTGTCTCACTTCAATTCAATTCATGTGCAAGTCAAGATATCACCCTGAGATGTCATCAGTCCTCTTTGAGAAAAAAGGACAAACAACAATCAGTCAATGCAACCCAAGATTATATAGCTTCTCTGGCTACCCATCCCATTCCTTTCTCATACTGAGCATACAGTTCATTAAACCTTTCAGATTTTTTTCAGGCAAACTTCAGAACTATCTAACTATCCTATACTTAGGAAGTTGATTTCTGGAACCTTTGTAAGACCTATTTATGATTACTGAATTTCATCTTATATGAATCAGCCTGATATTCTAACTCATCAAAGTCCTTTTAAATTCTAACTCTGCTATCCAATATATTAATTACCCCCTTCCAACTTTGAATCATTTTAAACTTTCACTAACATGTCATCTATGTCTTTACTCAAGTCGTCAATAAAAATATTCAACAGCACAGAGTCTGGTGGGGTACTACACTGGAGCCTTTCTGCCAAGTCATCAAAGAATCATAACCATCTAGTCATTTAACCGGGTCTGAATCTATTGATAATGCTTTTATCATTGATAATGTTTTTATTCTCTAGCTGTTTTAACCTCCAGCTTTTCTACAACAATAAATGATATACTTTGTAAAGTGTTTTTCTAGAATGTAAATAATCAATAGCTATAGCACTCTAATGACTTACTGTGAGCTGAGTAACCATGCCAAAAGGAAAAAAAAAGTAGTCTGGCATGACTATGCTGGCTTCTTATAAATTCCCTACTTTCCTTTCTAGGGCCAAAACTGCTATCACTTTAATGATCCCTTTCACAATTTTCCCAGAAATTGAAGTCAAGCTCAATTGTCTATAGTTCACATACCAAAATTCTCCTTCCTTTTGTGAAAATTAAGACAGTTGCCTTATTCAATTTGCATTTCTCCCATTTTCCCATATCCTTCAAACATCACTGATAGGGGCTCATCAATCATATATGAGGATTTTTTTCAGTAGCTGAGGATGTTCAGATGAATTTGATGATCCAAATTTATCAAAGGCAACTTGGTTTTCCCTTGTTTTCTCCATACCTGGGTTCGGATTTGGCATTTTATGGGTTTTTTGTTTCCTCTGTGTGTGTGTATATGTGTGTTTGCTGCTTGTACTTCCCTTCCAAACCTCCCTTATATTTATTTTGTATTTAATCTCCACATACCCATATCCAATCTGTTGTCATCTTCTCTATTCTACCTTTGCAACATCTTCCCTATACATTTCGTTCTCTTCTCTGATGTTGCCACCATCCTGGTGCAACTCACATTCAGATTAGTGTGACAGTGTTCTCCTTGGTCTGTGTGCCTCAAGTTTCTCCTCCATCTAGCCATCAAACTGAAAGTGCTTTTTCTAAAACCCCTCATAATCTGTCCCTTTCCCACCACCCCTCATTCCTTTTTACATACTCTGTGACTCAGTGATACTGGCCTCCTGGCCAAACAAGACACTCTATCTCTCACCTTGATGCATCTTGACTTGCCCTCTCTCATGCCTGGAAAGCTTTCTTTCCTTGCTTCTACATGAAAGATTCCCATTCCCTTTCATATATATCCTATACAGAATTGTCTGTTATCATAGATACACATATATAGATAGATATAGATATATAGATATATTTATTTATGTTATTTGTACATCCATTTGATTATGAACTCCTTGAGAGTGGGAGCTGCTTTTGCCTTTCTTTGTATAACTTATGTTTAACACAATACCTGGCAAATAGTAGGTGTTTAATAAATGCCTGTTGACTTTAGTTATTGACTACATACTTGTATATGTTGTCTTCCTGATGACTGAATTTAAGGGCAATATTTGGCACTTATTATTCTTGCTAAGACAATAGAAACAAAATGAGAAGACAGTAGCACTATTTGTTTTTGGTCATCAGTTATCACTGTCCATCAATCTCAAGTAAATTTCCCATCCCTTTCTTTCATTTTCCCTTTCTCAATGTAGATTTTAAAAACATGCCCTGTTATCTTGAGGGTCCCTCTTCAGATTCAACTCCTTTTTAGCTTTATTATGACTTTTCTAGGGCTATTCCATAGTCTTATTTTATCTGTGGGTACCTGCCCCTTCTTCCATCATTTGAGGGTCTCTTCAAGCAAATTCATATTTTTCCTCCTCCTTGGAATTGTTTTATCTTTGGAATTCTATTCTTGAAAGGTTCCCTTGTCTCCTTGACTGAATTCCTTGGTAGAATTTTAGTCCATGGGAGCATTCTTCTTCTTCTGAACTCTCTGAAAACTGTTCTTTCCAAATTTAGAATACATGCCAGACTATGTATGTCCAATATCTTTTTCTTCTATCTCTAATAAAGAGTGGTCACTTGTCCACAGGCACATTATTTTCATACCAGTAACAAGTTCCTATGCATTAGAAAGAATCATAACCAGAATAGAATTTCCCCTACTTGATTCCTCCATTTTTTAAAGGATCAATTTACCAATGAGGCAAGTAAAGAGAGATTAGGAAGGACATTTCAGTTAGAAGACCTGAGTTCAAATCCCAGCTCTGCCATTTATTTCCTATGTGATCTTGTGTGATTTATTTCTTTGTTCTGAAACTTGATTTCCTCCACTATAAAATAGAGGATAGGAGTAAATGATCTATAGGTCCCTTTCATCTATATTATGAGATGTTTCAATCCCAAGGGCTATACACATTCAAAATAACAGATTTTTATTTTAAATCAATATTTGCCCTCATTCTGTGATTTTTAAAAGATATGCAAAGTACTTTACATACTTAAGTTCATTTCATTCTCGTAAAATCTGTGAGACAGATTCTATTATCATTCCCACTTTACCAATATAGAAACTGAGGCTGAGAGGGATGAAATCACTCACCTTGGGTCACACACAGCTAGTAAGTATCCAAGGCAATAATGAACTCAGATATTTCTGACTCTACTTCTAGTTCTCTATCCCTTGTACCAACCACATCCTACTTCATCCTTATTCTCTTAAAAACCAACAACAACAAAATGGATAGCCTTAGGTCTTCAACATAAAAGTCAGCCTTTCATTATTTAATCCAAAGCAGTCACCAGCATTCTGTCATTTCATAGAACTGTAGAGCAGAAGAATTGAGGATTGCAGAAAGTATTTTTAAGAAATAAAAGGATGAGGGGGGAAAAAGCCAACTACTGATTTTTAACAAAATAGTGATAAGTTTGAAACACATTTCAAATACATGACTTAAGACCAAGAGTTACCTTGAAAAAGTTTTCTATCTTGATGTGCCCTAGAATATGCCTTAATTCCATACTAAGGATTATTTTGTTTATTTATTTAAATATTGTTTAGATATTATACAGAATATGCATAAATTCCATGCTAATGGTTTTTTAAATTTCCATATCAAGAAGATAATTTTATAATCACTGCCTAAACCAAATGGATGTCTAGATACAAACTTTCAGGACAAAACTTATTTTCCTTATCTTTTGTTTCTTGGTTGCAAAAATGTTCTTCTTCCCAATAACGGATTTTTATGCACAAGCTAATGAAACATTTTTGTATTCTACCCTACCCAATAAAGAAACACATAAAGAAATGAAAGTTCTCTGATGAAGGACACAGAGTCGGAATTCTATAAGCTTTGTTTCCCTCTCAACATTCCAGTCCCAGCCCCCCAGAAGGGCTGGCAGGGATTTGCAAAGGACTTTAATCTTTAATCTTTTTAAGGACCCAGATTCCTGAGACCAAAAGATAAGTCAAAGGATAATGCATTCCATAAGTCAACCTTGTTCTGACAGAGTCTGTGGCTGTGTGACTGACTGTCACTGAGGTCAATTCTAGGCACACAAAGCTATATCAAACTCAACCAATCCCGATATTGGTCAGGTGAAAACAAAAAGGTAGATTCTAAGTTCTATAATAGATGTAAAGATTGTAGATTTTGAATTTAAGAAGTCAACATCTATTATTTTATAGATAGAGAAACTGAGGCATAGAGCATTTAAATGACTTGTCCAGGATTCACATAACTGGGATATGAATCTAGATCTTAATGAATCTTAATCACTAATTATTGATTAGTCTTCACCTCACATTTTCTCATAAAGAGAACACTGAGACAAGAATAGGAGAAAAATACTTTAAAGTTTTTCTCTCCATGAACACAACTGGGTTCTAAAAACTGATGTAGGCCAATAGTAATTTTTTAAGCAAAACTTTTCTTTAATAGTTTTTATTTTCACTATAGACATTTTTCTATAAGAATTTTAAACATCTAGAAATATAACCCATCAACTTGGATTTCTCTGTAGTGAGTATAAAGTGGATTACAATAATTACACATCAAAGTCTTTCTACCTCATTGTTACTGTCATTATATACCTATGGTAGATGAGTTACCATGGTACCTAAGCCTACATTAATCATTATTAGGAACGGGCTGTAGTCTCCATCAGGAACAGAGCCCAAATCATACTTGTTCCATTATTATGACCACCAGTGGGCTTGGGGCAGAAGAGCTAATGGATAGAGGTCATTACTAATCAGTCTTCAAATGGGATGCTTGGCTTCTAGCAGTGATTCTTAATTGTGTGTGTGTGTGTGTGTGTGTGTGTGTGTGTGTGTGTGTGTGTGTGCGCGCTGTGGAATCTTTCGGCATTCTGGTGGAAGCTATGGACCCCTTCTCAGAAGAGAGGGTGGTTGTTGTTTAATATTTGAGTGAAATGTTAAATTTCATTTAAAGGCTAGTTAAAATAAAGATGATATTTTTTCCCACTCAAGTTTTTAAAGTCCTGAAATCTAGATCCCAAGTTAAGAATCCCTGTTCTAGAATCTATTTATTTTTTTTTAAAAAATCACTATTAATTAGAATAACCATATTGAATAACTTCAAATATTACCTATGCTTTTCATTAACACTTTTTTGCAAAATTTTCCACATATTCTTTCAGAGGATGAGCCATGTACAGTCCTCCAGAGGGTGACTTTGAGTTATCAAAACAATATAACACAGACTCTGAAAAGGAAGGATCCAATACTCCCAGAGATTGAGGACCAGCCTATTCGAGGACAGAGAGGCTCACACAGGAAGACTGGCTGAATATCTGGCCACTCACAAAACAGCTAAAAATACAAAATGGCCCTCGGGCCCATGAAGACTCTGCATTCCTTCTCTTTTTCTATAGCAATAGTTGCAGAGTCCAAAAAGGGGCCATAGGATGTCAAGAATTACTCGGCTTTAACACCAATTTCAAACTGAATTAAATGCTGATAGCTTAAATGCGTGTGTGTGTGTGTGTGTGTGTGTGTGTGTGCTCTTTTAAGAGACTGAATCACATATTTAGTGACATTTTCACTTTAAATGACATGGTGACATATCTTCTCTGATCCTTATGATATCTATGTTGGGTAGTTAGGGCAAGTATATCAGCTTATAATCTAGGAAATTGAAGTGGTTAGTTCAAAGTCAACATGCAAGTTAGTGACAGAAGCAGAGACTAGGTCCCAGGTCTGATCTCCATCCAGTTCTTTTCTCCTACTTCTAGACAGCTTCTTCCTATCTGCCTGTTAGGGACAGCAGATCAAACCTTATTACTGGTAGTGATGAAGAAAGAGCACTCTCTCTCCACAATGAGTTCTCCCCTTACTGATAGTTGTGGGGGCTGGGTTGTAGAGGATGGTGCTTTGCACATAGCAGTGCTTAATTGATGTTTTACTCATTCATTCATTCAATTGCCAATTGTTGCTATTTGCCAGAAGAAGGGACAAAATGAGAGAGTATCAATGATTCACTTCAGACCTGTCTCCACTACTGGAAAAATGACTATTGAGTACTTATCTTACTTTTGGTGAATGAGTAGGGGTCTCATCTCAAAGGCATTCATTCCTGCCTCAACATCAAAAACATATGTAAAGGCTGTAATGGTACTGACTCCATTGGTTCACAACTTCTACAAGATAAAAAGGCAAGTGAATGTGCCTTAAGGGATGGATCTATTGTCAAGAAGACAAATTTTGTGCCCATTGTCTTCATTTGCTATTTGAAACTGCCCTGCTGGCTAGTATTCTGAAGAGCTAAGAGATGAAAAAATAAACAATTTTATTCCCCTAAATGTGCTCCTTTCAGACATGTGGGCTTTTAAACTCCTTTCTTCCAAAACCGTAAGGCACTTAAAATACAGCCACCTCACTTTTTTTCAATAGCATTTCCTTGTGCCGGGGCAAATGTTGTTTTGAATCTCATTTTGTAGAAAAGGAAACTACTGTACAAAAGGAAAGTGATTTTTCCCAAGATAACAACCACAAATCAGGAATGCCAGCATTAAAAAGTCAGGTCACTTTGCTCTCAAACCCAGCTATATCCCTGGCATCTCCCTTTATCTTAGATGCATCAGAAGCAGCTTCTTACTACTTGTTGTATAAACTGAACAAACATTTCCATTTTCTTCTGGTATTGATGAGGTTGTGTGAACTGGAAATCCAGGCCAATGAGCCCTAAAGCTCCTTAGAACATCTCCTCGGAAGACTGCACATAGCATCTTTACAGAACTTTGACTGTTTAATTGTGAAAATCCTTAGGACACAGATACCCTATCCCCTTGGCTCACCCCCCTTCCCTAGGTCTCTCTCCTCCAAGGCTCCCTCCCATTCCACATGGATGCACTCAACTGGGAATAGGGTGTTCTCAGGCATAGATTTTCTTGTTGGATTTGACAGAAAGAGTTACTGGGACTGCTGTTGGGGTGAATTTATTGCTGTACGACTTTGGGAATGTGAAATTCAATGATTGGTTTTCATTCATTCAACCCCCTTGACCAAAAGATTTACATGGTGAGATTAGGGAGCTCAGAAAAAGCAGCTGAAGGCACGCAATAAATTGGGAGTTCTGGAAACACAGCAAATGTACTACTTTAGCGGAGTAACAGACATGAAAATGGTCTTTTAATAACACCACTAATACAGAACTTGGACTAAACTACAGTATCTGATTGACTTTTATTATCCAGTTATTCTGAAAAATGGCTGTTCAAGTTTTTTAGAGAAACCCTTGACCCTTTGCCCCATCTCAAACCAAAGCTAAGAGAAAATCTAAACTGCCTGAAAGACTTTGAGGGGTTCAAGAACTCTCAACAAAAATACTCCCCAATGTATTGGGGAGCAGGTAGAAATGGCAAATTCTCCAATTGCCCAAGAATATGCTATTGTTGCTGCCTGGCCTCTAGAAGCATCAGAATCATCCCCTTTAAAAAAGACCAATAACTTAAGAATACTTTATTCTAACTCTATTTCTATCCCATCTGATCCATGCCTAACTCCTAATGGAAAATTGGGCAGAGAACTTTGGCCATTTGGAGAGGGAGAGGGAAGGGGATAAGACAAGCCCTTCCACTGATAATATTTCCTCCTTAATTATTGCTTCAGCTTTTCATCTTTCTACCAAATGTCTCAGCTGCCAACAAGACCACCTGGAGCACCACCAAACTGAGGGCTCCCTGGGGAGTCTTATGAAACACTGATTCCTTGTTAGACGTTCCACTGTGCTAATAGCAATGATGCATAGCACATCTGTACCAGGCTCCAGGAATGGGAAAGGCTGCCTCAATGGAGCCTGGAGAACTCTACTTGGTTCAGCTAGTCAGACATCAGAGTTAGCAGTTCCTTTGTCACCCCTCGTCTCTATCCTTCACAGATGGAAGGGGGAAGGAAGGGAAGAAGAAAGAATGGAATACTGTACCATAAGATTAAACATTGCAGCATCAACATGCGTGCTGTCCTGTTCTGAACAATGTTATCATTGTAAACTGGATGAACCAAAGGGATGGGGGAAATGTGTCTGTAGGGATTGGAGGGGGGAGTGGTGGGAAAGATGGGTTTAATTATCTCTAGGGCTCAGGCAAATTGTTTATAAGAGCAATTCAAATGCTGGCAAATGAGGAATTCTAGTCACAAAAAGATGTTGAAATATACATGTGCAAGACATGGCAATTGGGGGAGTGTATAGTGAGCTCTGGTGATAGATAATAGCCTCATCGGGCCAGAGAATGTCAGAGCTATAAGAGAAGTGAGAGATAATTTAGCCCAACCTTGCCAACCCCTGGTAGAGCTTTAATCTCAAACCAGCTTCTTTTGTCACCTTGTACACTCCTAGGGGACATCCTGACCCAATTCCAGGTGAATTTAAATAGTAAAAACTAACTATTGTAAGTCACATAGCACAGCTGTGATTTAGTGGGAAGGACACCAGTATAGGAGCCAAGAAATTCAGTCTAATGAAATAATTTCACTTATTTTTTTCATTTTTAATGTCCTTACCTATAAAATAGAAGGAATACATCATATAATGTAAGGGTCTCTTTCAAAGCCAACACTTTATGATCATTAGAAATGCAAATCTACCCTGACATTTTAAAAACAGAAATGACTTTTGAGTTTTCTATGGCTTTGGATTATTCAGCCTAGATATTCCTACTATTGGTATAACTTAAAAAAAAAAAAAAAAAAAAAAACATGCTTATGGAGACAACATGACATAGTAGATATAGAGCTAGCCTCATAGCCAAGACCTGTGTTCAGGTTCTGATCCTGAAAGACTGTGTGACCATGGACAAGTCATTTAAACTTTCAATGTTCCAGGTAACTGGCTAAGATTATAAATTACAGAAAAAGTGGCAATCTGAATTGGTGAAGGGAGTTTCCTCTTTGAGGAGTTCTCAATCATCAGTGAAATCACAACTCTTTCCTATCACTGTTTAAGAATTGAGTCTTTTTTTTAGCAAATAAATGAAACTTCCCTACTATTCTATTTTTAGTTTTATGCATTTTATTTTTATTAAATAACAAAATATTAATAACTATAAAACAATTTATTATGTAAAATAATTGTTTCATTATATAAATAACAATTAACAATAAAACAAGCATTTTTATATTAGAGTAAAATTTAAAAGATAATTGTACATGAAACTGCAAATCTACTATCTACAATTTGTTATTCCTTTTAAATATATAATATTTAAATGTATCTACTACTCTCTATAATGGCAATAGAACATTTTTACACCTGGTCATCATAAGACAGGTAAAAGAAATTTCATTTTTTGAAAGATGTTGGGACAATCTACGTACAGTTACTAAGAACAGTACAATATTCTTCCCTAATGACAAGAAGCCATGCTTACCAAACTTTTAGAACAATGTCCTATATCCATGTTCAAACACTTTTCTCCTATACCCACAGGTGGAACATAGACTTTCACCTTGGCATTATCCTACTACAATGTATCTTTTTTTCTACCCAAGACTTCTTTTTGACAATCTTCCTCCCTCTCTTATACTGTATCTTTTTAATTCACTAAGAATGCCAGAAGACCATAGCTCACACTTCTACAGCAATTAACAAACTATTCTTTTAGACAGACCATGTGAATATATCTCCTTGTTTTATGGAGAAGGAAACTGAGTCTCAGAAATGTTAAGCAACTTGCCCCATACCACCCAGCTAGCAAGTGCCATTCAAAATTTAAGCCCAGATGCCGATGCCTAGCTAGTCCAGCATTCTTTACACAAATTGCAGTTTGTATAATCAAATATTAAGTTTTTCTGCCTACATGATAAATGTAGACTAAAATACCACCTTCCCACCCACTTACCTTCACAGTAGTTTTGCTTCAACTTTACATGTGAATTATCCAGGAGAACTATGACTATGGAATATGAAAACAGATTGAAGCATACTATTTTCACCTTTTTTTGTTTCTTTGCTTTTTCTTTCTCATGGATTTTTCCCCTTTTGTTCTGATTTTTCTTGCACAACATGACAAATATGGAAATGTATTTAAAATTATTGTGCATGAATAAACTGTATCACATTGCTTGCTATCTTGGGGAGGGGAAAGGTAAGGAAGGAAAAAAAATTGGAACTCAAAAAACTTGCAAAAATGAATGTTGAATGTTATTCTTACATGTAATTGGGAAAAAAACTATTGAAATTAAAAAAATATATATCCAAAAAACCCTTTTTCTCACCTTTTCTCAATCTGTATACCAGCACTTTCTGCTTCCTGGATTTGGGGGAGATTTTTTTGTTTGGAGAAGAGGAGACATTCAGGAAGAAACCTTGCTATAGCATTATTAAAAAATTTTCAGCTCCAAATTCTCTCTATCTCTTTAACTCCTCCCTCACCCATTAAAAAAAGCAAGCAATACATGTGCCCATGTGACACTGTAGCATTACCCTTGTGGTCAATGTTTGAGGCTTCCTCATAGAAGAAACAGCCTACTATAAAATAATAAAGAACTTTTGGCATCTCATTGGTGATACTTTTTAGGAGAGGATCCAAGATCAACGAATATTTGAATGTCTACAAATAAGTCCCAAACTGTGGACGTGTTGAAGGTAGAACTCCTGTATAAATATAAAAACAATTTTTCTGAAAGCACTCATATATATGTTCTGATATGATCTTCAACATCACTGTAGAATACATATGATTCCTATTTCACAGATGATGAAACTTAGGATAGAGATTACATAAATTTTCTAGAGTCCTACAGAGAGTTAGTAGCAAAACTAGTTCCAAAATTCTGGTATTCTTATTGCAAAGCTTTTTGCTTTTTTTCCTCATTTTTTTTATTAGCAAAACTTCAGTGGCTCTCTTAAAAGTTGCTTTTTCAAATTGCTTCAATTAGCTGGGGGGGGGGGGGAGAAGGAGAAAATATTTAAGAACAGGAGTAGGGCAATGGAAAGTTGCCTAGAATTAACTACCTTCTCATCTGGTTCTTCCTGTCTGAATTGTGCTGTCTATCTCTCTCAGGTTGTAGGCCCTCAAGGGAGAAGACCAAGTTTTGGCATGTGTTGAAAGGCTGAAACACACCACCTTCACTCAGAGAATAAATAAAAACAGCAACAAAGACTTGTTCTGTGATACCTCACAGTCTAAGCTGCTAGTTTTTCCTAATAGTATCACACAGATCTATTCCTTCAGAGTTTTGAAATATCAGGTAGAACACTAGATGAAATAGTGGGTATAGGACCTAAAGAAGGAACTGTGATGGGGAGGAAGAAGACAATTTAAATATTCTGGTGGAAAGTGCTCAAATCCTGGAGTTAGGAGGTGTGGGCAATAATATCAATTCTGCTAAGATGTACCCTATAGTTAAATAACAAGTCACTTATCCCTTTTGTATCTCAGCTTCATCCTCTATATTTTTTTTTAAAATAATAGCTTTTTATTTTCAAAATACACGCAAAGGTAGTTTTCAACATTCATCCTTGCAAAGCCTTGTGTTCCAAATTTTTTCCCTCCCTTCCCCCATACCCTTCCTTAAACATCAAGTAATCCAATATAGCTAAACATGTTCACTTCTTCTATATATATTTCCACATTTGTCATGTGTACAAGAAAAATCAGACCAAAAAGGAAAAAATGAGAAAAAAAGCAAAAAGCAAGCAAACGACAACAAAAAAAGTGAAACTACTATGTTGTGATCCACATTCAGTCTCTATCATCCTCCCTCTGGATGCAGATGGCTCTCTTCATCACAAGTCTATTGGAATTGGCCCCAATCATCTCATTGTTGAAAAGAGCCAAGTCCATCAGAGTTCATTATCACATAACCTTCTTGTTGCTATGTACAATGTTCTTTTGGTTCTATTCACTTCATTTAGCATCAGTTCATGTGAGTCTCTCCAGGCCTTTCTAAAATTATCCTGCTGATCATTTCTTATAGAACTATGATATTTCATAACATACTGTAACTTATTCAGCCATTCTCCCACTGATGGGCATCCACTCAGTTCCTTGCCATTACAAAAAGGGCTGCTACATTTCTGCACATATGGGTCCCTTTTTTATGATTTCTTTCATCCTCTATAAAATTAGAATATGCATTTATTAAGCACCTGCTATGTGCCTATCACTTTGAAGTATGAAGGATTTATTGTTGGGCTGACTCTTCATGACCTCATTTGGTGTTTTCTTGGCAGAGAAAGAGATACCACTTTCTTCTTCAGCTCATCTTACAGATGAAGAAACTGAGGCAAACTGAATTAAGTGACTTGGCCAGGATCACCAAGCTAATAAGTGTCTGAGGCTGGGTTTGAATTCAGGAAGAAAAATCTTCCTGACTCCAGGCCTAGCACTCAAGAAGCTTAGGTTATTTTGGAACACCTCTCACAATTGACTTTACCTGCTTCACGAAGTTATTGGGGAGCTTTCATATGAGATGATATATGTAAAGTTCTTTATAAATTTGACTCTCTACAAAACACAAGCTACTATTATTATAAACCAGTGAGGCTGCCAGGCACTGTGTGTGGTGAGTAGTTTAGCCTTATTTCAGCTAAGAAATCTTATCTGAGCTCCCTGAAGAACCCATATTGATGCTATAAAAAAAGACTGTTCTTTTTACTGCTCCATTCTCAGGTGGGGAGTTTTGGAAGATGAACAAGTTCCTTTCATTCTCTCACATTTATCATCATCAGAGGTAGCATTCATATAGCACTTTAAGGTTTGTGAGGTGCTTACAAATATTATCTCATTCAATCCTCACAACAACTCTGGGAGATCAGTGTTATTATTATTATCCCTCTTTTCACAAATGAGGAAACGGAACCAGACAGAGGCTAAAAGCAGCTAGTTAGTATTTGAGGTAGGATTTGAATTCAGCTACTCCTGACTCCAGTTCCAGGGCTCTATCCATTAGCCACCCACCTGCTATTCTTTCTCATAGAATTTTTTTTGTTAAAGCTTTTTATTTTCAAAACATCTACATGGATAATTTTTCAATAATAACCCTTTCAAAACCTTGTGTTCCAATTTCCCTCCCCTCCTTACCCCCATCCCCTCTCCTAGATGGCAAATAATCCAATATATGTTAAACATCTCATAGATTTTAGATCACAGCAGAGAGAGGCACACTATCCAAAGGCCTGTAAGCCCCTAATATTTTGAGAGATCCTGGCAAACTTGATTCATTATCACAGAAGCTCCTTCTAACTTTTATTCTTATCTTCATGTTCTGGTAAAAGTCAATTTGTTGTATAGAGAACAGTGTTTCATGGAATGGCATGAATTGGGGTTCAGTTCTGGCCTCTCTCAAAAAAAAAGGTACAAGGAATTGGATCACCACAAGAGGAGATTTAAAATCATTTACCAAATCGGCCAGGGAGAACTGGATTCTAGAGTGGCACAGCTGGTTTAAGGCATTTTAGAAGTAAATGAGAATTTATAATCCTTCCTGAGGTCTGGATTCCATCAGCCTAAACTCATTAGGCAGGAGGGTACAGGTGCAGTTAAATAAAGGATTGTTCTGCTTTTCCTTAATGCCACAGATTTGCATCTCTCATTCAAAATAAAAGTCTTTTAAAAGCATATGGGGACATTGTTCATCTATTGGCAGCACTTAAAACGGGAGAGATCACTTGATAGAATCTCTAAATGCTTTGTTTCTGTAAATGGAATGTGCACACATTTGCACTAATGTGGAATAGACACTTCAGGGGTAGGTTTGTCTGAAACAGTATCCTTGTTGTGAAGTCTTGAATTCATTCTGTTTTCAAATTTTTCCAAACTATGAGGTATCTAACTACCCTAACTTGGATTTCTTCTTTTGCATTTTTTGTTGTTGTTGTTGTTGAAAAAAAATCTCAGTTAAGAAAAACAAAACAAAAAAAAGCTACCCTAAATTTATAAGATATAAAGTGTATTTTTAAAAGTAAGAGTATATCACAAGCTGCAGTTCTGAAATACAAACTAAATTTCTAAAAGCTTCTCAATTTTGTTAAAAAAAAAAATAGGGCAATTTGACATTCATCCTTCTGAGCTGCTTATTTTAAATCTCCATCAATAAGATGAAGGGTTTTAGGATTGTTAGGACAAAAATCATACCTTTGTGATCCTTGTACATTTCCATCATAGGTGCACTGAATTATAGGCACTTCCTTAAAGAAAAATGCTATAAGCAAGAAGGGCCCCCATTGAATTGAATATAATAGTAAATTAATTTTAATTGGGCAAGTCACTTAACTTATACAAAATAACCCCCTGTCAAATTCTTATAACAATTAAGTTTTTCAAATTACATGGGAGGGAAAGTTCACCATTAATTAATCTAACAAATCTTTACTCAACATCTACTTTGTACAATATTTTGCTAGGCACTTCTGTTTGTACGGGAAAAAGTAGGCACATATAAGATGAATATCCAATTCATAAATCAGAAAATTGAGCTTAATAATGCCACCTATTGCTGGTTTATAAGTCACAAATCCTCACTTTGGCATATTAAAAGGCCCAGGCTTAGAATTTTTAACCACCAAACTCCAAGGTGAAACTGGATGACCAGTTATTTTGGAGATGATATGAGTGGTTGAGGAAAGAGTCTATTTTCTGTTCAGCTATAAACTGGGCTAAATGACCTTTGGGACCCTCCACTGGGAATTTAATTGCATAAGACAGTAGTATCAAGCTCAAATTGAAATGGATACATTTTAGGCCACATAGTGACTTAGAATATCACAAATTAACATTATTTGTGTTTTATTGTATTTTTTATTTCTTTTATTAAACATTACACAATTACATTCCAATCTTCAGGCCATACTAAGAGTTTTGCTGAGAGTTTGATTCCTCTGTCTTAAATATTTAATACTGTATCAAATCTAGAAGCATTCATTCATTAAGTACCTACTATATGCCAGGTATTGTGCTTAGCACTGGTGATACCAAAAAAAAAATGGCTACAGCCATTTGTTTTCAAGGGGCTCACAATCTAATGATGGACACAACATGAAAATAACTTTGAACCAACAAGATACAGACAGAAAAAGCAGGAAATGAAATAATTCTTTCCTCAGTCAAGATATTTTGAATTTACAATGCCTCTTTTCTCCAAAACAGAGAGAGAAAGAAACTCAAATATTCTTACTAATATGATGATTATTGGATTTTTTAAAAATATCCCTGTATTATACTCAGAATTGATAGAAGAAAAAATAAGGGAATATTCACTGTCTTGCTTGTGAGGATATAATGAAACTGGGATAGGGAGACCAGGTTTTCTGCTTCATGCAAAGGAAGCAACATTGAATCCATAGCCAAGGACTTGATTTAAATTCCAAATCTGATACTTAACAACCTAAGTTGTGACCTTAATTTCTTCATCTGTAAAATGAGAGGGCTGACTAAATGAATTGTAAGGTAGTTTCTCATTCTAAATCGATGATCCCTATTATGAAAACATGTTTAAAATGATTGTACAAAATGATAGTACATGTATAACCTATATCAGATTGCTTACTATCTTGGGGAGGAGGGAAATAAAGGAGGAAGGAAGAAAAAATTTGGAACTCAAAATCTTACAAAAATGAATGCCAAAAATTTTTGTTACATGTAATTGGAAAAAATAAAATACTATTGAAAAGTAGAACAAAAAAATAAATAAATCTACAATTCTATTTAAACAGTGGCACTCATCTTTTTTCCAATTGATAATTCTTTATTTGCTTTTCAGAAACTAGCCATGCAGTCTCTGAATGTTGTTTGACATATGTTTAAGTTAGGGTGAGTTAAAAATTAATGTTATTTTGAGAATTTCACAACCACACTCCCTCCCAATTTTTCATAAACGGATTTACCAATCAATGAGCATTTATCAAACACCTGATATGCTAGATACTGTACTTGGTGTTGGGAATACACAGATAAGTAGATGAAATTATAGTAGCTCTCAAGGAACTGGCATTCTAGGTGGTGTAATGGTTAGAGTGCTGGACTTGGAATTTGAATCTTGCCTGACACATTGACTAGGTTTGTGACCCAATTTCTCTCAATTTCCTCATCTATAAAATGGGGACAATAATAGCTCCTACTTAACAGGGTTGTTGTAAGGCTCAAATTCATAGCAATCCTTGGAATAATGTTACCAGAAAACATATTAAAACATATTGGGAGGAATATTGTAAATATCAATGCAATATAATAACCCATTATTATATTATCCAAAATCATAATCTGATTAGACAAAAGTAGGATGATAGTTTGGCAATTGATGGGGGGTTTTTTGGGGGGGATGAGGGTAATGGTATGAATATGAAGATCAGGGAAAATAATAGATGTCTGATCCAGGAAACTGAGGAGACATAGCAGAAGATCCTAATTAGTCAAGGGGTCACAAGGAAACTCCAAAGTTGAAGTAAAGCCTCCAAAGACAAAATGATGTCACAGGTAAGATGAATTCTGTCTTATTATTTGATTTTCCCCATATTGTACCAGATGCTTCATAATACCTTCAGTTTCAAAAATTCCATAAGGAAAAGGCCAAGAATCAAGGATCATTCTTCCTGATCTATAGCAAACCCCCAATCTATAGGTTATCCTACCCCATTCTACCTGCTAGCATCCTATTGATAGCTGAGCTGTCAAGATAAATCCAATAAAATATCCAGTAACCCCTACCTGAGTCTGATGATCAACCCCTTAACATGGGAATTCAAAAAATAATCACTCAGGGAGTCCTGCTATGTCTCAACCAAGCTGATGAGTAAGGACTGAAGGAAGCATTTGGTGAGAAATAAAAATGAGGGGGCTCCCACTGGGTTTGGGGAAAGGAGGGAGGAGAAGGAAGGAAGGAGAGAGGGAGAGGAAGGAGAGGCAAAATTTGTATGAATAAATGAAAAGAGTGATGAATTTGCAATCAGATAATTTGTATGGAGTACCAATTCTTCTAACTGCTAGTTGTGTGACTATGGGAAAGTCACTTTCTTAATCAATGCTTCAGGTTCCCCATCTATAAAACAAGGAGATTGGACTCTATTTCTGTGAAAGAACAGTCCCATAACCTGATTTGTTCCCATGAACATGACAGCAAAGCAGATAGAGGCTGATCTTCCTAGAAACTACCCTCAGGTTACATGTTTTGTGATTTTTTTCCCCCTTTAAGGTTACCCTTGATGGTCCTCTTAACCTAATTTCATGAGGAGATGAGTGTTAGAAAAGAGGGGCCACCCAGTGAGATTTGCCCTGGGTCCTGCACTTCCTAGGGATAGCCCTGAACACAGTGACTGGAAACCAGATGTTTCATCTAGAACTGATTAAGCCCCAAAGAGTAACTTTGGTGGCCTGGAAAAGGGAACCCACAGCTGGCTCATCTTTGTATTCAGTGGTGTAAGCCCCCATGAGTGCCCAGGGCTGAAAGTCTAACAATTTTCTTTCATCAGGATCTTCACATTTTCAATTTGCCTAAAATGTGAAAAATGAAAGAATCATTGATTTTGACTTTATAGAGCAGCTAGTCCACAAACCACACATTTTACAGATAAAGAAATTGAGGCCCAAGGAAATTAAAAAATTTCTTACTGAAAAGTCAAACTGAGAGTAATCATCAGAGGTGATATTTGATCCCAAGTTGTCTTACTTAATATTTTGTAAATTCTTCTCTTTGCACTACTCTGTTTTTTTTGGAAGAATATTAGGAAAGAAGAAGAAAAAAATTATATATATATATTATACAGAAAAGTTAAAAATACTATAGAGATACTGCATATTGAAGTTGAAGACATAATCCATGCTTTCATAGATCTCCCATTAATGTTGGAGAGAGAACACAATAGAAAGAATAGATCTATGTGCACACACATTCACACATACAGAAGCAGCTAAGTGGCCAGGCCTGGAGTCAAGGAAGACTCATCTTCATGAGTTCAAATCCAATCTCAGTGACTTACTAGCCATGTGACTACAGAAAAGTAATTTAAACCTGTTTGCCTCAGTTTTCTCATCTGTAAAATGAATCAGAGAAGGAAACATTTAATCAATTCAGCATCTTTGCCAAGAAAATCCTCAATGGAGTCACAAAGAATTGAAAATGAACAATAACAACAAAAACACACAAATATGAGAAAAGTTAAAGATGTGATTTATGATTTTATGGATCTCCCAATTTTTCTATTGTATTATTTCTCCACAATATTAGAAGAAACATGTAGATATTATATCTTTAACTTTTCTGTATAGTATCCCTCACAGAATCTACAATATTTTAGTGAATATACAACTATTTACAGAATCAGTTATCTATCCAATTCATGAATGAAAAAATAATTCCTAATACAAGATACCCAATAATTGGTCCTCCAGATTCTACTGGAAGACTATGATAATGTACGTACTATATCCTGAAGCACCAACTGAATTTTTGTATAACTAATTTGGTAGGGGTTTTTCCCTGATATCAAATCTATTTTTTTTTGATCCCTCAGCAATTCCACCTTTTGTTCCTGGTTAAAACTAATGATATTCTTTTTGAAGCTTCATTCTTAACTGTTATTTAGCCATCTAATCCAAGTTTTATATCATCTGCAAATTTAATAAACATGTCATCTATGTATTTATCCAAGCACTGGTAATAATTAAATATTAAATAATACATTTAGTCAGTCAATGAATATAAGTACCTATTATGTATTAAGTATTAGAGATATAAAAAAGGCAAAAGACAGACCTTGCTCTCAAGGATTTCTCAGTCACAGATTCTAGAACCCTACTTCAAAGTTGACAGGAAACCAAAGGAAGCAGCTAGATGTGGACAGACTACAGGACTTAGAATCAGGAAGTCCTGAATTCAATTGCTGTCTTTTTGAATTGTTTGACCCCTTGCAACCTTAATCTCTTTCAGCCTCAGTTTCCTCCTATGTAAAATGGGGATAATAATAGCACCTACCTCACAAGATGGCTGTAAAAGCTAGATGACATAACATATGTAAAGAGCTTTCTAAGCTTTAAAGAACTATAGAAATGCTGGTTATTATTATTATAAAGCTATGGTAGCTCTTTTGATCATCATTTGTTGTTTATCCAGGATCAGTGATATCATGGGGTGATATCTTTACTCCAGAATGAATTGTATTTAGATGAGGCAGAGTTGCACAAAGTCATCAACCTCCCTTCTTCTTCCAGAGTCATCCAAGTCCAGTGGCATGAAATGCAGTGGATGACCTTAGTTTGTTCAATGTCTGACGAAGCTCTAAACACCTACTTCAGCCACCTTCATGGTTATTGGAACAAATTGCTTTTAAACATCTTTTCCACCAGGGTATATGCTTGGATATGCTTGGAGTAGACATTCCCCTACATTTCTGGCAGGTTTGAGGTCATTCATTACCCTCAACCTGATTTAGCCCATCTGCCAAAATGGTTTTACTGGAGTATGGCTGCTACATGTGCATATGCTTCAGCTTTTTGGAACCCTAAGTGCAAATTGGAGGATAAGTGAATAAAGCAGTCCTGAAAAGAACTTAAGCCCTCATACCAGAGGTTCTAAACCTCCTAAACTCCCCATCATTACTTACTTATCTATCTAAATGTTTATTATCTCTTTAATAATCCATCCTAGATTCTATCAGAATTATTGGAGGCTGTAGACTATTCTTTCCCCTTTAATTAAAAATTGAGATATTTGCCCTTCTCTAGTCATTATGGTACCTCTTTTATTTGACTAAATCTTTAAATATCATCCAAAGTAATGCAATAATCAAATCCACTAGTTCTTTCAGTATTCAAGGAAGCAGTTCATTGGGAACAGGTGATTCATCTTGTCACCTCATTTTGTCAGCACATGTAGTTTGTCTCCCTTAAAGATAAAACTGAGTTTTCTTCATTTTAGTATTTATCGATGTGTCTTGGGCTGCTAGACAGGTAATACACAGAGTGCCAGGGCCTGGAGGTACACTCATCTTAGTTCAAATCCTTCCTCAAACATTTACTAACTGTGTGATCCTGGGCAAGTCACTTAACCCTGTTTGCCTCAGTTTCCTCATCTGTAAAATGAGCTGAAAAAGGAAATGGCAACCATTTCAGTATCTTTGCCAAGAAAACCCCAAATGGGATAATAATGAATCAGACACAAGTGAAACATCTTCTCAACAACAGCAACAAAGAATTTAAGATTTTAAGCTGAAGCTAATCTTAAGGTCGCATATCTTTCAAGTTAAGCAAACTACCCTGTTTAACAATAATACCTTGGATTTACAAAAGGCTTTAAAGTTTGTAAAATACTTTACAAATATTATCTAATTTGATTCTCATAACAATCCTGGGAGTTAGGTGCTATTATTATGTTCATTCTACAGATGAGAAAACTGAGACAAACAGGGTAAAGTGAATTGCTCAGGGTCACATAACTACTAAGTATTTGGGGTCAGATTTGAACTTGGATCTTGCAGCCTTTTCTTTGAGCCTTTATTTAAGTTATATCCCCTCCTTCCTGCAGAATTTTTCTCTCCTTTTTCAAATATTTTAAAATCCAGCTCAAATGTCTCTCCTTAGATAAAACCTTCCTCGATTCCCTATTTGGTAATAATTTTCTCTTTTTTGGAGCTCTACTCTTTGCTTTATACCCTTTTTGTGGGGTACCTAAGGTCGGGAACTTCTCTGTAATTTATCAAGCAACAAAACTGATTAAACTACTATGTGTCACACACTATATAAAGACAAAAATGAATTAGCCTAACCTCAAGGAATGTTTATTCTACTGGGGAAGAGTTATCTAAGAAACTGAGAGGTTAAGTGATTTATTCATGGTCACAGAACTAATATGTGTCAGGGACAAAGAACTAGGTCTTCCTGCCACCTCTCCCCACATTGTAATGCTGCTTCAACTATCACATATTATTGCACATTATAATGAAATATGCACACAATAGTTCCTTAACAAATAGTTGTTGACATATTGAATGAACTGAATGCTCTCTTTTTAGAACTTTAATTTTTTTTAATTAACAAGTATTTCTTTTCTCTCCTTCCCACATTCCCCCTCTCCATTGGAAAAATGAAAACAAAACTTATCATAAATATTCATAGTTAAAATAAATTCTCACATTGGCTGTGTCCACAACTCTCATTCTGCATTTCAAGTCTATCACTCACCTTTCAGGAGGTGGGTAGCAAGCTTCATCATCATTACTGGTTCACAATCATTGATCAGAGTTTTTAAATATTCAAGAATTGTCATCATAATACTGCTATTGCTTCATTTTCCTGGTTTTGTTTACTTCATATAGTATCAGTTCATACAAGTGTTCCCAAATTTTTCTGAAACCATATATTTCATCATTTCTAATAGCACACTAACATTCTATTATCTTAGCAATTCATTCCATTGGTCATTTGGCTATTCTGACAGGCCAGTTGATCAATTGGCTGATACATATCTCTTTAACTTCCCGTTGTTTGACACTATATTTTTTATACATAAGCATCCTTTTTTTTTTTTCTTTCTTTGATCTCTTTCAGGTATAGATACAATAGAATCAGAGTCAAAAGTTATATATAGGTTACTATCTTCTAGGGCATTGTTCCAAACTAAAAAAATATTTTTCCAGAATGCCTAATCTAATTAATTGACCCAGTTTTCCTGGAGAAGCTCCTCCAACATTTGTTATTTTCCCTTTCTTTACTGATTAGTGAATGTTTTTGTTCAATCCACAGCTTTAGTCAGGGATTATACCTATGGCCAAGAGAAGAAATTTATCTTTGGTAAATCCCTAAAAAAATGTACACTGGAATCAAGTTACTCTTACATAAATCAGGCTTTTTTTTCTGAGGCATTTGGGGTTAAGTGATTTGCCCAGGATCACACAGCTAGTAAGTGGTGTCTGAGCTCACATTTGAACTCAGATCCTCCTGACTACAGGGCTGGTGCTTTATTCACTGCATTATCTAGCTGCCCCTCTTACATAAATCTTAAGATAGTTTTACACATAATCTATATGTAAAATATTTTAGGAAAACAACACATAAAATTCAGCCAAAAAGCTGTTTACTATCCTGGCTAACCATCAACATGTTCATGCCTTCCCCCCCCAAAAAAATTTTTTAAACAGCTTGCAAATGTAGACACAACCTCATTTAAGCTGCCTTACATTCTTTAGGCTAATACAGAGAAAAAACAGTTTTGAATCACAAGAGCCAACTTTCTAGTAGAACAAGATCTAGGAGAATGAACCTCGTTTGCCTTGTATCTAACTTCCAGCAAAAAAAAAAAAAAAAAAGTTTTATCTAGGACAATCAGATTGAAGAACTTTCCTCATAATACAAATACATTGAGAGGCAGCACAGTGGAATGCAAAGAGCTGTCATCTTAGATTCAGAAGATCTAACTTCAATTCCCACCTCTGATACAATAGAATTTAGACATACTAGCTCTGACATATGCAGCTTTACTTCTTTAAGTAACTTTCTTTGTCTGTAAAATGGGGATAATATCTATGCCACATTACCTTTCAAGGTATTTATGAACAAAGTACTTGCATATGAGATATTATTAGGTGTCATAATTCAATAAATATACTTATGACATAGGTCATAAATACACAGAGGTTATTCTCTAACCTAGAAGTTAGAGAATATATCCCATTTGGGTTTCCTGATAAACAGTTAAAAAATAGGCAAGTGAGGGTAGAAATTCTAGTGGCTATAACAAGAGATTGGATTTTGGGGTCTTTCAGTAGGCCCTACAAAGATGATTAAGATAGATAACTCATATGTAATACTTTAATACTTGCAAAATATTTTATATATTTGTCCTTTAAACAACCCTGTGAAGCAGCAACAAAATTATGTGATATTCAACTGTGATGGACTTAGTTCTTTTCAACAATGAGAATTCAAGCCAATTCCAATAGACTTTTTTTTTCTCATGTTTTTTCCCCTTTTGATCAGATTTTTCTTGTATGGCATGACGAATATGGAAATATGTTGAAAAGAACTGCATGTATTTAACTTATCTCAATTGCTTGCTGTCTTGGGGATGGAGGAGGAAGAGAGAGAGGGAGAAAAATTTGGAATGCAAAATTTTGCAAAAGTGAATGATGAAAACTATCTTTACATGTATTTGGAAAAATAAAATACTATTTAAAATGTAAAAACCCTGTGAAGAAATTACTATTATTATATCCATTTTACAGATGAAGAAACTGAAGCTAAGAGAGATTCGATGACTTGTCCCAAGTCACATGGGAAGTATCTGAAGCCAGATTTGAAGTCAGGTCTTCCTGACTTCCAACTACACCACTGTATCCACTACCATCCACTGTATCACCCATTTAGATCATTGTTACTTTTCAATCAATTCAGTCGTGTCCAATTCTTTATGATCCCATTTGGGATTTTCTTAGCAAAAATACTGAAGTGGTTTGCCATTTCTTTCTTTAGCTCATTTTTCAGAAGAGGAAATTGAGGCAGTTACATGACTTGCCCAGGATTACACAGTATTAGTACTGGATTTGGCTGGATTTGAACTCAGATCTTCCTGACTCCAAGTCTACATGCTACAGTGACTTCAGCATGGAAGAGACCCCAGAGTTTTCTCTAGGTCAACACTCTCATTTTACAGGAAATTTGAGAAAAAAACAAGTGGTTTGTTCAAAGTCACACAGCAAGTGAGAAACTCAGAAGTCCTCTGACTCCAAATCCAAAATCTCTTGTCATGATATACTTCAGATGATGCCTTAACTACTTGTTACATTGTCTCAGCCCAAAATAGTGATACTTTACTTCAATGTTAACTATGCAAATACTCCAGTCAGGAACTCCGTTTTTGCCTACAAATGTTTCAAAGACTGAAAAATCACCATCATTTCCATGAAACAAAACATTTGTTCTGGTGCAGCTAGGTCAACCCAATGAAATTTGGCACAAATGGGCTTCTTGTTACCCCCTACAAACTTTCTTATTGGGCCAGGAAGTCTGGAGGCACTTCAGAGGTTTCCTGGTGAAAATGTTAACAAAACCAGTCGTGCAGATAGGCTGGTCTTAGAATTGAGAAAAATGTTTGCTTGGCAAAAACTCACAAGCATTGCCTATTACACCATGTAAATGATTGGGAGTGGGGCAGAGGTACTGGGGCTTTCTATTTTTTTTTTTTTTAAGATATGTGTATTTCTGCTCCATTTTGCTTGTCAAGGAAAAGACCAGTGGCTCAATCAAATCCTGACTTACCTTAGAATTCAATTGCCACTTTCTGCATTTAAAGAAACTCGGAGCTTCTCTCTCTAATATAGGAACCTGTTATTCCAGGGATCCCCTAGTACCCTTTCATATCAAGATGCTTGCAGAGGTGAGTTAGGAGAAATAAAAGTTGTATGATGACCCAAAAAGGGGGATATACTTGAAATAAGAGCATCTGGTGATAAAGTAAAAAAGACATCTTTCTGAATCCAAATCTGGCCTCAGACATTTATTAGCTGTGTGACTCTGGGCAAGTTATCCTGTTTGCCTCAGTTTCCTCATCTCTAAAATGAGCTGGAGAAAGAAATGGCAAAGCATTCCAGGGTCTTGCCAAGAAAACTCTAAAGGGGATGGCAAAGAATGGGATATGACTGAAATGACTGAAAGTCGACATATATTTACAGATGAAAAGGATCTTGGCGGTTCTCTAACACTTTGATTTGACTAATAAGGAAAATGAGTTTCAGAAAGTTTAAGTGAATTGCCTGAAGTCAAACAGATAGCAAACAGCAAACTAATTTTCTGGGTCCCGTGCTACCTCATCTTCAATAGAATTACAATAGAATTTTGGTATGTGACATTTACTAGCCAAGTATCCATGAGGATTCCCTCTCAAGTGGTAGTTTTAGCTCTCTGAACCTTATCTTCTTTATGTGTAAAATGGGAATTATACACATGAAATAGGTAGTGTTATATGGAGCTGGTGCTTTATAAACCTTACGCTACTTTTATCAATGGAAGAAAAGGGAAAGTATGTTTATTAAGAAACTACTGTGTGCAAAGCATTGAATTCAGTCTCAGAGAAATTACAAGTTTGGATAAGGCATCCTGCACAGAGGTTATAATAGTAGAGAGACAAGACAAAAATAGGTAACAACACTGTTTAATGATAACTATTTCTTTAAGGATCGTAAAAAAACCAATTTGGTTAAGTACAGAGATTCTGATGTGCTAACAGGTTTGCCATCAAGGCAGGCTCATATTTATTCCTGTCTCCATTTCTAAGTCATCAAAATGTCTCAGTGCCAAGCAGTACTAGTTCCCAAGAGAGGGCTCACATTTTGATTACAATCTGTGTTCTCTTCAACCGGAAAATAAAGCAGAGACCATCAGCCTTGAAATGCCACTTTTTCCACTGACTTACATGTGAAAGGGGGTGGGGGAAGGAGAGAAAGAGGAGGGAATGTGTGGTTCATATTAAAACCTTCACCTCAATTTCCCAGTCTCCCATTTGAGAAATAACCCAGCACCCAATTCAGCGGAATTTCCAAGATAAAAAACAGCCAGAGTCACAGTAAGAAAACAGAGATGATTTTTGGTTCTTCTGCCCTTCAATTTATTAAGTAGATATAAGGCAATTAAAAGCCCAGTGGTAAAGTAGTTAAAATGCAAGTAGGTGCCTTTATTGTTTCCTCCAAAAGGAAACAGTCAGCCAGCAACCTATATCATATAAACATTTATTACTCAGTGTAGATTATGAGACCCACAGCCATTTAAAAGTCTTTTTCTCAATGAATGTTCAATTTCAATGGGGGGGGGGGGGGAGGAATTTTTGTGGGAAGGAGTGAGGAACAGTGACCTCATAAGGTTCAGGCAAAAAAAAAAAAAAAAAAGATTAAAAAATCCTTACCCAACCCCTAAGAAGAAAAAATTCAGAGAGATAAACTTCCATTTGAGAGGGGTTCTCATGGACACTTAGCTAGTAAGTGTCACAAACCAGAATTCTATCCTATTCTCTTGATATCAAATACAATACTTTATACTAAGCAATGCTTCTTCTCCTAAACATAATTTCTTTCCCTTCAAACCATAGCTGCTGTAATTCAAAAATTTCCAAACTGTTGTTCTACCATGGCTGTTTAGTGCAAACACAAAGGCTACCTATAATTCTACCAGAAAAGCAAGGTCTTTCACTCTTGCCACATTGATCTCTTAGACCCAGTCTCCATCTTACCTCCCAAGATAAAGTCTGGGGTAAGAAGTATAGAAGAGTGCTATAGTTTTCAAATCATTCCAGTATTTACTTAGTCAAACTAATCTATAATCTTTAAAGGTCAGAAAGAACAATTAGCATATTTCACTCTTTAAATCCCAATACTAGTCATTTTGAAAGTTCCAGAATTGTGTAAACTCATTATTTCTCTCCCTTCTTCCAAATGGAGATTCTCATCTTCTAACTTTTCTAACAACGTGACCAATTTGCATGTTTGATGTTCTCTTTTGGTCTGTTTCCTGATCTATAAAGCAGGAATATTATTCCAATTACAACTAACTCACGATTATAAGTTATGAGGTATGAGACTCAAATGAGATAGTATGAAAAGTTTGTTAACCATAAAGCACAATTTGAAAGTTAATAACTATTTTTAAAAATCATTTTCACAGGTTGTTTTGTTAGGGCATTTGTTTCAGTCTTTTTTAAATGAGAATACCACTCACAGAAGATATTTGCTTACCTAGTTTTTAGTATCTCTTTAACTGACCTTAAGCTTGATACACTAGACACAAATTAAGGTGGAAGGACCTGAAAATCAATGTTAAATAAGAGAACAAAATGGGAGGATTATGAAAAAATCTGCATAGAAATAAGGGACTATTGTACAATTACACATTAGCTCAGCTTATTAGCACATGAATACCAAGGTCATGGTTCAGTCCCTATAGGAATTGAACACAATATTATCAAATCAAATAATAAAAAGCTGTAATTTTAAAATTACCAACAAAGCGCAAATTAGAAAGTAAGCCTCGATCTCTCCACAGCCACACATCCTCTAATACCAGGCAACCTTCTTCCAAATAGGTGCCCTCTGTCATAAAAGGTACCAAATGAGAAAATGCAGATGGACTGATACAAATCCATGCTTACCACCAGCAAAACCCAAAGCTCATGTTCAATTGGTGCTAAGTTAATAATATCTCCATATCCCACATGAAGGACATGTGTGATGGAGGAATGTCAATATCCAGAAAGGAAGAAAAGACAACTTTTCCGGGTGTGTGCTGGCAAATACCCAAGTGTATATCATGAACTAAAAAGAAAAAAAAAATCAGGAAACAGTTAACAGTCTAAAAATTTGGTGCCAAAAGTGCTTGAGAGGGATGAAGTGTGCTAGATAGCATGTATCTGGCATGAGAAACAATTGAAATTCAAAAACTTCAGGCAGTTCAAGCAGCACAAAACTGAAAAGGGCCACCTAAAGTCCTATTAGAAAAGTATGGGTTTCTCATTTATTCTTTACTGATACCTTCAAAACTAAGATCAATGCTAACATCCGCTTCTTTAACTAGGTACCAAAAAAAAAAAAAAAAAAAACCTGAAGAGAATCATTGTTGCTTTTTAAATATCAAGGGTGAGATGAGCACTTTAATTGAGGAAAATAAAGTTTTACTTTCCCATAGGGGAAAAACAAATCCTAAATAAAGATATACCAGTTGTACAAAACAGAATGGAAGTGAATACATTTTGCTTGTGAAACTTTTTGCCATAGCATTCTCCTTTATTAAAGTGACCAATATTTTCCTGAACCAAGAGGACCCTATAGTGCTGTATGCCATGTTCCCTAATGTCTATAATTGTAATTCAGACAAATGGCTTTGTTTTTCACCCCCCAGGCATAAGTCAAGTACCCATGAGTCAAGTACAGAATGGCTTAATTACATTAAAAGATCTTTCTCTATTAAGTTTAAGGAGCATAATGATGAAAGGCATTTGGTTCTCTAAGTCTGAAGATCACCATACCAAGTCCCACCTTACAAAATTCTGAAATCTTTTTATCAAAGCAAGATTGAATTTAAATTGCCTTCCAAATGTAAATCAAATTGTGAAAATAATAATATGTAGGCCCTAGGTTCTGGAAACAGTGAAAGTTCTCATTCCCAGCCAAATTTAATTAAACCAGACAACAAAAGGTTCTAACTTGAAAGCCACTTCAGGAAGATAAAGATGTTAAAGACTACCACGTGAGCCCAGAAATGGATGGAAACTTAATACTCAGTGGGTTAAATTTTTCAAACAGTTTAGAAATAGCTGAAGGTAATTTATGGGAAGACTTGAGTGACAAAGCACATGATTTGAAGTGCCTTTCCTTAGCTAGGCTCTTTTTACCTTCTCTCTCTATTCTCAGAAGACTTCTAAATTCAGTGAACCAAAACAACACTTTGTTTGTTGTTATAGCATCACACTGGTACAGAGGGTAGATCCCACACCTGTTGTAATAAAGTGGGAAAGTTGTGATAGGCAAACTAGAAGCATTCATTAACAGAACTTCAATCGAAGGTAGGACAATTTGTACTTTGATTGTCTTCCAGAAAGGAAAACTTCTCTCTACCCCTTTGTCCCTCACTAAGGTCAAATTAAAATATAATAAGACTGACTGCTTTTAAAAGGTCAGGATGACAATCTATCCTGGACTGGGCACTTCATTCACTCCTCATCAGATACCCTTTAGGCATGAGTTTAGCTCTCAAAAACAAAAAGCCTAACCTGACTTTATCACAGTATTATCCCAACAAGTAATTAAAAACAACAACAAACTAACTTTTGAATTACCAACAAAGCAAAAAATTAGAACTAACTACAGCTCCCAAATGACAATTAGAGCCTATGGTACACATCATGTGTAAAAGGAAAGAGAATATAGAGGCTGTACAGCACATCGAAGGCGGTCAGGGAAATTCACTGATAAAAATTCATAGTTACACAGTGGAAAAACTAAATAAAACAACAACAAACAATCTACATTTATCTAAGGTTTCTTCCAGATATACAAAGTATTCTCTTCACATCCCAGGAAGTAGGCATTGCAAATATGATGATCCTTATGTTACAAATTAAGAAATTGAAGCCCTGGGAAGTAAAATGACCAGTTCATGGTCATATCAGCTATATGGGAGAGAACTCCAGTGTTCTTTCCTCTCTCCCACTCTGATAATGATGAATATTTTTCTCTCTGGCGTACCAGCACCAGCAACATCCCTCGTCTACACAGAGCATTAGGTACAAAAGTGTCATGAGAAGTCTAGGACATTCCTAAGCGTCATTGAACACTGGGAGCTGTGCATTGTAAAGCCATTTATATAAAACTGTGGTTGGCAGCCCTCACTCTTCCACGGGAACAAATTAACATTGGCATTCCAAACACAGGAAAGTAAGGAAATTGGAAACACAGTTTATATTTGGCCAGCTCTTTGAAATACTGTACCATGCTACCGATGTCAATTAATGAAAAGCAGAATTTTGCTGAGAGGGTCTGGTTTGGAAACACATTAACACACGTTAAACATGTTTGCACAGGAACCAGATTATAAGCATCTTGGTTCCAAAACAATAAAGCAATTACACTAAAACTTGTACTCTCTGAGTTGCCATTAATTCAATCCACTCAATCTGGATCAGCGAAGGCTTTCCACTGCATTCAACATGTAGTTTGACACAAATGCTGAAAGAACAGAATCTACCATGCTAGTCTGAATTTTACATAAGTATGTGTCAAACTTCATGTACTTGGAATATTCCTCAAAATCATAAACACTCCTATTTTTTTTTTCTATTGGGAGAAAAGGAACCCAATGTTTATTTCCATTGCTAGTCCACTTTTGATGCTGGCAATTTTTCATCAGTAAAGGTTAACGATACCAAATATCTGTTTTGTATTAAGAAATATCAAGTCACATTTTTGTCAAATATTATTTGTCGAATACTATTTGCTCCAAGAAGCAAAATTCAACTGCAGCTGAATACTATCAATTCAACTGCTAATAATCAGCAGCCAGTATGGTGATGGCAATGGTTTTTGCATTGAGGATCATTTGCAGCAAAAGAAAACCTCTTCCTCTATAAACAGTCTCAAGATTAGGAAAGAAAACTATTTGAAGCCTAGTAATAAAATACTGTGCCCTTGATTTACTCAGTGCAAGGATCCAGTCTACTGTTGGAGCTAAAACCCATATTCCAACTCAAAACAGCTGCACACTAATTTTTTAGTGATTTTTAAAAGAAATTATTTTTTTTAATGAAAGGTAGAAGGATGAATTGTGAACCTCAATTTATATTTTGATGCTGGCTCAGTGCACAGAGGCTAAGGGTCATCTACTATTTCTAAAATAGATGATTTGACCTATGAAGGTAGTACAGCCTCAAGAATCAAACCTACTTTCTTTCTCTGGGTTCTGGGCATCTTCTAATATTCTTTCTTGATTGCCATCTTTAATATATGTCCTTTCACTGTGCCTTTGCTCAAATGACTTCATGTGTCAACTCAGCATTGCTCTGGTATTTATCAAGTTAGAGCAATTTGGATGTGTAAAGCTAAATGTGTTATCATTTTCACCGCAAATTAACAGTTTCTATGTAAATATTGGCATTTCCTCACTCACTGGGAGAAGAGGAAGGCATAATGGTACTAACAACATATTTGATTTAAACTAATTAAAAACAGAGGGTCTTGCAATTTAATATATTGATTTTACCAGTGGGACTTAAATCTTTTATAATAAGTGTACACAGCTGCACCACTCACCCACCACCACTTTTAAGCCTAATCCCTGCATTCCTTCTGACGATAACATGACAGGATGCACGCATCCTTGTGTCAGCCTTAACCCCAGTGACACTGCCAAAATGTATTAAGGTAAAACACAGCAGTATCCTGCCAAAAAGGAGTCTGTCAACAGTAAGAGGCCTTACTAGTTTATCTTTAAGAAATTAATGAGTCCAGCTTCTTGTGGTAAATAACCCTGACTGTCCAGCCGGCTGGGACGAGAAAGGTTCAAGACATTCACATCATGCAATGGACCAAACATAGCCTTAGAGAATGATATTCACACTAAATGGTAATCAACTGAGACAGTGGTTTCCCCAGAATTCAATCCTCAGTTGTCTCTCCAGTAATTTAGTTTCTTGGCTATATAATCTTTTCCTTTCAGACAAGAGGAATTCTGATAGGGCTGTAAACTGTATGTAAATATTATATGAACTATGTATCAAGGGAATTTCGGTGTCTGTGCAAAAAAAAATCTTTTTTGTTTAAAAATTGTCTTTCTTTATATCTTCTTGATTCTGTCCTTGTTTGCATTTGGTGTTGTTCCTGTCTCACCTTTTTTACTGAAAAAAAAAAATCTGACCACTGGGCCTAAAGTATGGACTGAATCATGGGATTCTACACTGGCACTGAGGGCCAAGATTTAATCTGCTTTGTTTCAAGTGGGAAGTACAGGGAAGATCAAATAAGTTCAAATCCAGGTCAAATATTCTCCAAAAAAAAATCTTTGATTTATAGAAGAGGAAAATGAGGTTTAAAAGAAGTGATTATGAAAGGGTTACTAAAAACACAGCTGTATGTGCACTCTTATATCTAAGGCTCTCCACAGAAAAACTGTGTGACATCTATATTAACCTTTGGCTACACACCAATGAAGGCCTGTAGTGTGCTGGAATGTAGAGCAGCCCCTTCCAAATTTTAACACAAGCCAGGTTACAGCTGCAGATGCCTGTAGCCCATGCTCACTTTATAAAGTATTCCCTGAAGGAAATTTTTAAACTGTTACAGAATCTTTTTCTAATACCCTACAGTGGTAGGGCCTGTTATTAAAGGGCAAAAGGATAGTTCCTTATGCCAAACACTTGTCAACAAAAAGGATAGCCAGATGGTATAAAATAAAATAATAATAAAAAAAAACTTAGAGGCTCTTCAGGTTTCTTGATTTATATTAACAAAAGCTACTCTTATGTGTAGACTCCAAGGAGGACTAATTTTCAACTTTCTCCTTTCACTTCAAAGATGAAACTATTTACTTCCTTTATAACCTGCACCCGGGAATAAACACTAATCGCACATCCCTGACGCCTGGGGTTCTTCAGAAGAATTATGAAGTGGCCTGACTTTCCATATGAGAAGTGGGATGGATTTCCAATTGGATTCAGTTAAGAAACCATGCATTGCCCTGGGACTGTTTTCTAGTGAGTAGCCTGTTTTGAATTCCAAAATTAATCTACACAGAGAAGTCAGGGGCTTGTTAATCCAAACCAGTTTACAAATCTTGCTATTGAACTCAAATATCCAGGCCCATTAAAATCTGAACGTGAATTAACTGTCTAACATTACATTCTGCTTTATTGTAGAGGCTGCTCTTTGTTGGAAGGCTACTTCTGAAACTTTCATTTCCATTATTGCTGGCTTTCTGGAAAATTTGCCCCTTCTATTATATACCATATTTACCTTCTTATTCCAAAGAGAAGCAACTTAGTAGAATGCCATCAGCACAAAGACAGAAAAGGGATACAATAATTGTCTCCCTGTTACAAAGAGACAAGTATTTTCTTTAGACATACAATATTTGTATCATTTTCTGGTTCTGAGCAGAAACAAAATCTTACCTTTAAAATACAGTAATCTGTGGGAATTGTCCCTCTTAGTAAATGGAATAAGGTTTAATGCAAATTACATCTAACCATTCATTCATCTTTAAAAAAAAAAAAAAACAAAAAAACTCCACCCCCACAATAACTCTTCTAATTTGCCCTTGAAGTACCAGAAAACTACACACATTGGAGCCAGGAGCGTTTGAATGTGTATTCTAGCTGGTAGCTGGTCTAATTCATTAGGACGTCCACAAACAAGTCAGTCTTTGTCCTTTAAAGATGAAAGCAGCATGAGTATAACGGGTTGAAAGGTGTGCACACAGTGAGGAGGAAAGCCACTGGGATCTGTGTCCTTTTTAAGCTTGTCCCGGCATGCACCCATGACAAGGGAACAAAACAGCACAGATAAACCTCTCAAAAGTGCCTTGTTAGCAAATCATTCCACCTGTCTATAAGAGACGATTGGAGCTGGCCTGCCCAGTAACTAATGACTGACCACGCTGACAGTAATTCAATATAATGGAGCCTTCTCCATGGAGGACACTTTCATGCTTTCAAAGTTGACTACAAAAGCCAGTCAGGGTTGAACAAATGTCTCCTTAATGGACTAAGTCAGGATTTTAATATAGAGCTTCGACTTCTCTGCTTTACTTGGCGCACTCTTTGAAGACTTCCACACTGTACTCTTTTCTCCCTTTCTTTACTCCCCCTCCCCACCCTACCTAGGGCAATAGTTAATACAGCGCATTATACAACAAGATGAAGGGGAATAGCCAGGCATTCATATTCCCAGGGCAAGTTTAAAGGACAAAAAATATATTCTGGTAGTCTAATTTAAGAAGCTCAATTGATTTAGGAGTGGGGGGAAAGTAGAAAGGGAATGAGAAAACATTTTTCAAAGTTCCCTGGGAACTAAGCTTTTAACAAAAGCTCACACAGAAAGTCCATACAGTTTACCCAATGTTTTCTCACAACCCCATGAGTTAAATATTACTTTCCCATTTTACAGATGAGTAAACCGAGGCTGAGAGAGGTTAAATGGCCATAATGAGTAAGATATAGTAAGTAAATGTCAGAGCTGAGGATATGAACCCAAGTGTCTTGACTACAAATCACATGCTCTTTGCATTAAATCTGGCTGCCTCCCTAAAACTTAAGAAGTTAACATTTACCCTTCCTCCACTTTGGGTTAGTTGGGTTTGTATGGATTTAGTATTATTATTTCAAACATACACATAAATCTGTTAGCTTAAGTCACTTGTTCCAGTTTTCTCTGTGCTATGGTAGTAGCTTACACATGTAAAATGAAAGTCACAGAAAACAGAAACTCTGATAATAATGTTATCTCAGAAACCAAATATTTGAATACCAGCTCTCTACACTTTGCATCTTAAATGTCTGGTTTGAGAAAAGTCTAGTTGAATATGATGAAATGGAAGGGGGAGGGGAGAGAGAAAGAACTACAGGTGAAAGAGGAGGAAGAGAAGGGAGAAAAATAGGAAGAGAAGAAGGAGGAAGAGAAAAAAAAGAACCCAATGGGAAAGTACAGAGGCAAGAGCCCTGAACTTGGGCATCAGGAGACTCTGGATTCACATACGGGCTCTGACTCTTAGTGTGATCCTGGACAAGTTACTTTTTATTTCCTATTTCATAGGATTTTATGAATTGTTTAGATGAGAAAGCGAAGGAAGAAGTTTGGTAAACCTTAATATTTGGTAAATTTCAATATTTCAGCTTGAACTATATTGTTATTTTTGCCACAGATGAGAAACTCAGAGATATGAGTTTTGAGAGATAGAGGTTCTAGGAAGAGTACAGATCCCACCTTTCCAAGGTCTTCCCAGTAGGTGGCCTCTCCCCACCCCAGGCCAAGAAAGAGGATGGACAGTCTTCCATCTGCTTTCTCTGTCTCTCTATCTCTGTCTCTCTCACTCACATACACACTCATATACACATACATACGTATGTACACACAACATGGCATCTCTCCAAGCCCCCAAACCTTCCTGACATTGTGGATGCCTGGTGGAGTCTGAATGTGGGGCCCATTCCCTAAACTACCCTCCAGATTCAGTTCCGAGATTTGGAGACACCCAATCTCTATGTTTGGTGGTTTGTGAGCCACACGTGATAAATGCTTAAAATGGATTCAGTAAGCCAGGGACCTATCATTATATATTTTAAATAGAATGCTTGCAATGGCAATGTTTTCACTCAAACTTGGCTGACTCAAGAAGGGGCATTGCTGTCAGAAAGCAAACAAAATACATCTGCTATAGGGAGCCCAGTTAAAGGAGTGCAAGGAAGCCAAACGAAAAGGCAGGTACAACTTTACAAGGTAGTAGAGAGAACTTCCTTTACAGAAGTCTGGCCAGGGAAGTATGGTAAATGGTCAGAATTCAATCACAGAGGAGATGGGGGGGAGAGAAACAAGAGAAGAGTGGGAGGAAAGGAGGGAAGGAGGAAGAGAAAGAAGGAAGGCGGGAGGGAGAGAGGGGAGAGAGAAAGAGAGAGACAGACACAGAGAAAGAGAGAGACAAAGAGACAGACAGACGGAGGGGGGGAGAGGGAGAGAAAGGGGAGAGAGAGAAGGGAGACAGAGACAGAGACAGAGAAAGACACAAAGAGACAGAGGGGGAGACAGAGGGGGAGACACAGAGAGAGAGAGAGAGAGAGAGAGAGAGAGAGAGAGAGAGAGAGAGA
>JAJPUD010000246.1:733759-749225 GCA_023553655.1 Myrmecobius fasciatus
CTCTCTCTCTCTCTCTCTCTCTCTCTCTCTCTCTCTCTCTCTCTCTCACACACACACATACACACACACATACACACACTCTAAACTGCTTAGAGAAGAAAATCATGTTATGACCCAGGGCTCACCAGGTTTCTTTTCAAGATGTTTGGGACGATTCGGCTCAAAGCAGGGTGGGCTCTTCACAAGCAGTTAAATTAACCTAAGTGGTTTAGAAGCTGCTTTCAAACTGTGCCTGGAGCCTTTCAGAACTTAGTAATAATAGTTGTAAAGAAAGGAAAAGGGGCAGAAATATAACTGTGCCCCCACCTGAGCCTACTATCTCCATTTGACCACCCTCCCCTCTCAAACTGCTGTCCATAGAAGGAGATCCCTTTGGCCTCCCACCACCACTAGCACCACTACCAGCACCACCACCACACACACTTTCCACTCCCGCCCAAGGGAAGAAACATTCTGGGCCGGAAAGCTGCCAGCAACGACACCCTTCTGCCCCACCCACCCACCAGCTGCTGCCATTAGTGCCAGGGGAGGATCCCAGAGAAGCACTTCAAGAAGGGTAGCTGCCTTTTGTGTTTTTGTTGCTCTTGTTGTTTGGTTTGTTTTTTGAGGGCTTTTTGGTGGGCTTTTTTTGTTTGTTTTTTGTTTTGACTTATAGTCTGCCCTGACCTACATAGATATTTAACCCAAGGTCAAGAGAGCTAGAGGATAAAGGACCTAACAAAGCAAATTAATTACCACCTTTCCTTCCTGCAAGGAGATGGAGCTTCAAAGGTCCAACAGGTGGTCCGGGAGTCGAAGTGATTTCCCTTTGTGGTTCTTTGTGGTCTCTGCTCCCCACTTCAATACCAGGCAAACCCCTTGATGTTCGTTCCTTCTTTCTAGTTAGTACTTTAACCATGGGTTGTTATCCCCAATGGGTAGATGCACACATGGGTAGCAGAAGAGGAGTAAGAGCAGGTTGAAACTGACATTTCTCTGGTTTTTCCTTTCCAGTCTAGGGTGGTTCCATCCTGTAGGCTTCTCTTTAGAAAGACCAAATATGATTACTGATCTCCAGCTGAAGCTGGGGCCTGGACAACAGGAACAATGCAATACAAGATTTACTGAATGTCTACAGTGTTTTCACTCTACACTGGTCACTGGTAGCTTTAAGGAAGTTGAGAGAATATAAGGTCCCTGCAAAAGGAGTCAAGCTGGGGAGAATAAAACACCCATGGAATACACAATATTACTTAAGTGCATTGGAGAGAACCAGAACAAAAAGCTTTGTGAAGTCTAAGGGAAGGACGGCCTTTACCAATGGGGGCCTTTAATTGGTATTTAAATAAAGCTTTAAAGGTGAGGTAGGTAGGCACTTGGGGAATAATTTTAAACTTTACTCCCTTTTATGTATTCACATAGCACTTGTTCTAAGTGGCCAAAACACTAAATACAGAGGAAAATATTATCCCTTTGAAGTAATAGGATTCTATACTTGTGCTTTTCGAGGTACTTTCACATGCTTTAATTGTGAACCACAACTCTCATACCAATCCAGTTAGGGAGGACAAATATTCTTAGTCTCATCTAATAGAAGGGAAACTGAGAGGCTAAGTAGCTTGCTCAGAGTGGCAGACAAAGGAATAAAACCCCAACTTCCAATGTCCTTTCCACTATAAGCAAACTTGTTTTACTATATTTGTAACAAATACATTGTCTCTCCTACCTCTTCTTCCCAGGAAAGCAACTGGTCAACTATTTTCTTAGGCATGCCATCCTTTCTAATGCAAGCTTCAGAGTTAATGAACTCAAGGGTTATTATCTAAGACTTTTGTATAGATAAGATCCCCTTCTAAACACCACAACCCTCAATTTGACTTATCTCTCAGGTCCATCGGGACTGAGGTGGTAGTTGTCTTCTATGCATCATTCCCCAAACATTTCCTAGCAATCACAGTAGGCCCTCAATAAATGCCTTTTGGATGAATGACTATGGTTATATTGCTTAAGATGGCAAATCTAATAATAGCTCACATTTATAGAGCACTAGAGATTTCCTCACAAAAACTCTCTAAAATAATATAGGTATTATTATCCTCAGTTTACAAATGAGGAAACTGAGGCTGAGTTAAATAACTTGCTCAAGGTTACACAATTAGTGAGTGTTGGAGATGAATTGGAATCTAGATCTCTTGACTTCCAATTCAATAGAAAGAAACAGACTGGCAGGACTGAGCAGAAAGCAGAATTGTAGGATCTCAGGGTTTAAGGAGATCTTAAAAAGTACCAGGAGCTCCTACAAGTGTGGAGCATCTGGGTGAAAAGAAAACAAACATGTGTTAAAACGTACTTCAAAAGATCTGTGATTTCATCTGTGTGGGTAATCCCTCCCCTGATACAGAACATCAACTCCCCATATTTAAAATGCAGACAGATATATGTATGTGTGTATATAAAAATAATGAATCCTGTGAAATAAATGGTCCTATGTATTTGAATTTACACAATTCGGAGTTACAATTAAACAAAGTATGATAATAGATTCCAGTCCAATAGAAACATGCAATGTAATTCAAATAATGAGACCACGTAGCTAGATTATTTGTACTAATAGGGATCTCAATGTAAATTTAATTGCCATGGGGGTGGAGAGAGAGAAAATCATTACCTACTGACCAGATTTCTGGTAATGAGCTTCTCTGCACTTAAATCCTTCAAACATGGTCAATTACCAAAAACCTTTACAACTTGGAAGGATCATAGAATTTTAAAAAGTAGAATTGGAAGGGACCTTCATACAATTCAGCTTCCTTACTTTACAGATAAGGAAACTGAGGTCCTAAGAAGTGAACTCATCAGGATTCTCATCAGTCAGGGAATGACTAAATAAGTTATGATATATGAATGTAATGGAATGTTATTGCTCTATAAGAAATGATGAGCAGGCTGATCTCAGAAAAGACATGAACTGATGCTAAGTGAAGTGAACAGAACCAAGACAACACAGTACACACTAACAGCGAGATTATGTGGTGATCCACTGCAATAAAGTTGGCTCTTTTCAACAATGAGGTAATCCGGCCCCACATGTGCAAGAATATTTGTGGCAGCCCTTTTTGTAGTGGCTAGAACCTGGAAATTGAATAGATGCCCTTCAATTGGAGAATGGCTGAATAAATTATGGTATATGAATATTATGGAATATTATTGCTCTGTAAGAAATGACCAGCAGGATGATTTCAGAGAGGCTTGGAGAGACTTGCATGAACTGATGCTGAGTGAAATGAGCAGAACCAGGAGATCATTATACACGGCAACAACAACACTATATGACGATCAATTCTTATGGACATGGCTCTCTTCAACAATGAAATGTTTCAAACCACCTCCAATTGTTCACTGAAGAAAGCCATATATACCCAGAGAGAGGGATGTGAAATGTGGACCACAACATAACATTCTCATACTCCTTGATTGATGTTTGCTTACACTGTGTTTCCTTTATCTGATATAGCTTTTGTGTAGATAAGATTTTTCTTGCACAACAATGATAAGTTTGGAAATATGTATACATATATTCGATTTGCCAATATTTTAATATAATTAACATGTAGTGGATATCCTGCCATCTAGGGGAGGGGTGGGGAGTTGGGGGGAAAAATTTGTAACAGAAAGCTATGTAAGGGTTAATGTTGAAGAATTACCCACACATATGTTATGCAAATAAAATTTTAAAAAATTTAAAAAACAAACAAACAAACAAACAAAAAACCAATGAGGTAATCCAAGACAATTCAGGATGGAGAGTGCCATTCTCATCCAGAGAGAGAGAGGACTATAGAGACTGAATGTGGATCAAATTATAATTGTTTGTTTGCTTGTTTTTTTTCTTTCTCATTTTTTTTCCATTTTGATCTAATTTTTCTTGTATAGCTTGATAAATGTGGAAATATATAGAGAGGAATTGCATATGTCGAAATATTTGCTGTCTTGGGGAGGGGGGGAGGAGAAAAATTTGGAACACAAGGTTTTGCAAAGTGGAATGTTGAAAACTGTCTTTGCATGTATTTGGAAAAATAAAATATTATGTTAAAAAAAAGTGAACTGAGTTTCAACTCCACAAAACATGAGTTGATTACCTACTTAAATGTGTACAATGTTATAGATAATGAAAAAAATATATTGCCACAGACCCTGTTCTCAAGGAGCTTCCAAGCTAATTGGGAAGGGAGGGGGAGGAAGACCAAGTATACAAATAAGGAGAACAGGAGAGACAAAATGCTCATCAATAATGCAGTGATCCAAGACAATACCAATATACTTGGGATGGAAAATGCCATCTGCTGAAGAAATTAAAACCATTTTTAATCATATGAAAAAATGCTCTAAATCACTATTGATCAAGAAATGCAAATTAAGAAAACTCTGAGATATTACCACACACTTCTCAAATTGGCTAAGATGACAGGAAAAGATGATAAACGTTGGAAGGAATGTGGGAAAACTGGGACAGTAACACATTGTTGGTAGAGTTGTGAACTGATTCAATCATTCTGGCGAGCAATTTGAACTATGCCCAAATGACTATAAAACTGTGCATACCCTTTGACCCAGCAGTGTTTCTATTGGGCCTATATCCCTAAGAGATCATAAAGGAGGGAAAGGGCCCCACGTGTACAAAAATGTTTGTGGCAGCCCTTTTTGTAGTGGCTAGAAACTGGAAAGTCAGTGGATGCTCATCAGTTGGAGAATGGCTGAATAAGTTATGGTATATGAATGTCATGGAATGATATTGTTCTGTAAGAAACAATCAGCAGGTTGATTTCAGAAAGGTCTGGAGAAACTTACATGAACTGATACTGAGTGAAGTGAGTTAGAATCAAGAGAACATTGTACACAGCAACAACAAGATTATGTGATGTTCAGTTCTGATGGACTTGGTTCTTTTCAACAACCAAGTGATTCAGGCCAATTCCAATAGACTGGTGATGGAAAGAGCCATCTGCACCCAGGGAGAGGACTGTGGGGACTGAATGTGGATCACAACATAGTTTTTTCACCTTTTTTGTTGTTTGCCTGCTTTTTGTTTTTTCTCATTTTTTTTCCCTTTTTGATCTGATTTTTCTTGTACCAGCATGATAATTATGGAAATATGTATAAAAGAATTGTACATGTTTAACATATATTGAATTACTTGCTGTCTAGGGAAGGAGTTGGGGGAAGGGAGGGAGAAAAATTTTCAAGGGTGAATGTTGAAAACTATTTTGCATATATTTTGAAAATGAAAAGCTATTATTAGGGGAAAAAACACCTCTCATAAAAATTAAAAAACAAAACATTGGCAAGCAAGATTTCTGAGGAAGAGAGAGGAGAAAATTTGAGGCACATAGAGATTAATTGACTGACTCAAGATGACTGAGCTCTTAAATATTAAAGTTAGACAATTTTTCTGACTCCCAAACCAGGGCTTTTTTTTCCCCACTACATGAAACTTACTGCCTTTGTCATGAAAACAAAAAAAATAAAATAAAATCTCGAGAGTGTAAGACTGGGGAATATTTTCTTAGAGTCCATTTCAGTCTTTCCTCTGCATTCTACACTTCCTCCAACCCCCATTCCAGGCAGCAACCTCAGGCACTTTCCTAGGGCCTATCCAGTTTCCCCTCAAGCTTTCTCTTTTGGTGGCTACTTATAGAGCTGTGATGGTGAAAGCACCCTGTGCTTCATCCCAGAGGGGCGCAATCTGATATGCATATTAGTCTACTCTGCACCTGGGGGTTAGGTTCTCCTGGATGAAAGACAGATTGTAATGTAAGGTGCTGTTAGATTGTGTCTCCTCCATGTCCCACAAAGCAGAGAGTCTTTACAGCTTTCTTGCTATTCTCCAAGTGCTGGACAAGGATTTTTCATTTCATACATCATCCGTCACAAGTTACTAGAGGGATCTTGACTAAGTCAGCATATGTCTCAAAGGCAATAAAAAGGAGAAAAGAATGCTGCTGATGTGTACATTACTCCTGCTAGGTAGGGGGGTTCATTTACATCTGTAATGATAGAAAATCATATAGAAGCAAAAATGAAGTGGGCATCCTTGGCACAGGAACGGTTGTCTCCAAAGTGGGAGGTGCTTTCTTTGAATCACTTAGCCTGTGTATACCTCAGTATCCCCCACATGTAAAATGTATTTGTGTAGAATCTGGAAACCTGTAGATGAAAGGAGTTCTACTCTGGAAAGTCAAATTATTTTAGCATATATGAAATTTAATATTATTTTCCATGGAAATCCTTCCTTTCATTGAAGTATAACCTACATAAGCTACTTTCTGGTGTTTTCTTCTACCCAAACTAGTTTTTTGTTTTCAAATACCATCTGTGGGGGTGGGAGGTTAAGAGTATAAATGTCTTTTGTCAGGTGTACACGCAACACAGACCACACTTCCTTTTTTTTGGGGGGGGGGCAGCAGGGGCAACTTTTTATTATTCAGTCATTTAGTTGGGTTTGACTTTTAGTGATTCTGTATGGTGTTTTCTTGGTAAAAAAAATATTGCAGTGGCTTGCTATTTCTTTCTCCAGTTCTTTTTTTTATTTTTATTTTTTTATTTTATTTGCATAACATATGTGTGGGTAATTCTTCAACATTAACCCTTACATAGCTTTCTGTTACAAATTTTCCCCTCAATTCCCCCCCTCCCCTAGATGGCAGGATATCCACTACATGTTAATTATATTAAAATATTGGCAAATCGAATATATGTATACATATTTCCAAACTTATCATTGTTGTGCAAGAAAAATCTTATCTACACAAAAGATATATCAGATAAAGGAAACACAATGTAAGCAAACATCAATCAAGGAGTATGAGAATGTTATGTTGTGGTCCACATTTCACATCCCTCTCTCTGGGTGTATATGGCTTTCTTCACTGAACAATTGGAACTGGTTTGAAACATTTCATTGTTGAAGAGAGCCATGTTCATCAGAATTGATCGTCATATAGTACTGTTGTTGCCATGTATAATGATCTCCTGGTTCTGCTCGTTTCACTCAGCATCAGTTCATGCAAGTCTCTCCAAGCCTCTCTGAAATCGTCTTGCTGGACAGACCACACTTCCAAATGGAAATAAAACACACATTTCTCCAAAGAAATTTGGGGATGGAGCCATAATTTCAACTTCTGCTACCCAGGGCCCCATTGTTGTTTGTTACCACCATCACTATCACCATGTTTGTTATTTACATTAAATTTTGATTTTAAGCATTTGATTTTGAGCATTTCCCATCATTAGCTTCATGTATGGAGCAAGTCTAAGTGAAATATGCTGATGACGCACTGATCAGCCCTCTGCCTTGTGTGACAATTATATGCGTTATTTATCTTATCCAGAGACAGCTGGCTAAATAGTGCAGTAGATAGTGTTGTACTTGTATTCAGGAAAACCAGAGTTCAAATTCAGCCTCAGCTATCTCCTAGTTGCATGAACTTCTGTTTACCTCAATTTCCTCATGTGTAAAAAGGGGATAATAATAGCACTTGCCTCCCAGAGTTGTTATGAAGATAAAATGGCAAGATATTTCAATCAATAAATATTGAAGTTCTTACTATGTGTCAGACAGGCAGCTGGGTAGTCAGAAAAATTCATCTTCCTGAAGTCCAATGTGGCCTCAGGCACTTACTAGCTATGTGCTGGATAAGTCATTTAACCCGGTTTGCCTCACTTCCTCCTGTGTAAAATGGAGCTGGAGAAAGAAATGGCAACTGCTCTAGTATCTTTGCCCAGAAAATCCCAAATGGGGTCACAAAGAGTTGGACAGAACTGGAATGACTGAACAACAATTACTATGTGTTAGTCATTGTGCTAAACATTGAAAATACAAAAAGAGAGAGAAAGAGAGAGACAGAGAGACAGAGACAGAGGCGGAGAAAAAGGGGGGGGAAGGGTAAGAAAGAGAGAGATATGGACAGAGAGACAGAAAGAGAGAGACAGAGACAGAGGGACAGAGACAGAGAGAAAGAGAGACAGAGACAGGCAGAGGCAAAGAGAGAGATTAAGTGAGTTTAGTTGGGAGCTTTGCAAACCTTAAGGTACTATAAAATGCTAGCTATTATTATTATTATCATTATTAATCTTCCTTCCTGTACTTCCTGGTCCTTGAAGGCAGGAACTGGGTTATTCACCAGACTGAGAGCTAGAAAAGACCCTGGACATTTAGAACAACCTCATAATTTTGCAAAGCTTTGTGTCCTTTCTCCTATGCCTCAGTCAGCACAGGATAGCATTACCCTAAAGCCCACAAACACGTCTATTGAACAAATGTGAATTTGTGAGTATTTTTCACATATGTGAGAAATGAAAACTTTCCTTTGATGTTAACACTCATTCATATTTTACATAATAGGTCCTAGAAACATTTTGCTCATTCCAAGTGTTTGTGACCCCAAATGTTTGGATCTTTAAACCAGGGAATGAGGAAGTCAAGTGGCAATGATTCAGACAGCACCACTCACGGAAAGGGCACTGGACCAGTAATCTGGACACCTGGGTTGATGACCATTATTTCACTTCCTGGAGCTTTAACTTGCTTCCTGGCCACAGCCAGGCTACTCTATCTCTCTAATACCTTAACTTCCTTATCTAAAAATGAGGATTATTATACCTGACCTCTTCTCAAAGAACCTATGATTTATTTGTGCAGGCTCTCCTTCCATCAACACAGACAGTAACCTCTCAATAACTTAGAAGAGTGAGTGTAACCAAAATATCAACCAACCTGTAAGCAGCCTGCCAACTTGGAGAGATGAGCCTCTCCAAACTGCGCTAGAGTGATCCTCAGATGTCAGGAATATGGGCCATTGCTAGTCATCCTCAAAGCATTTCAAATCTTTGTGGTTCTTGTCAGAGATTGGCACAGCCTTGCAAAAGCTAGGATAGCCAGCATGTAATGATAAGGCTTTGGAAAAGGATTTTAGTGAGTGTTGTGAATGTCAAATTAGAAAATGAAGATAAAGATGCTTAGATAGCAATAAAGGATTATATACAATTATAAAGTATTGGTTTTTTAAAAATAATACTTGCCTGATTACAATTAAATATTTTTGATCAGCCTGAAATCTTTTCTAGAATATTTTCAATCTAAGACCCACCAGCAAGATGCGAAGGGTTGCAATACTAAGAAAAAATTGAAATGGTCACTAAGAGCATCAATGAACCCTTCTAACTTTGCAAAATGTCATTATAGAGAGATAGTCAACCTGGAGATTCTCCTTGATTGTTTTGTAGGTTATATGCACTCTGGTGCTTTTTCTCTGAGAGTAATATGTAAAATAGGCCCAAAATAAGGATTTCATTGATCATTTCTCCTACATCTCCTACATTCTCCTACATGTCCTACATGGACATGGTCAGTAATAGTTCTAATAAGGAAATGCTCATTTGAATGATTTGTGGATGTTTTGGGAAAGGGGTGGGTCTTGAGAACTGAAAGGATGATTTATGGTGGGTTCAAAAGACTCATTTACAACCAGAAAATGTAATTTACGGACATTTGGTTCTTTGATATTCATGAAGAAAAAAAAAAAGAGAGAGAGCAATGAGTTTAGCCATATTCAGTTCCCCTTGGCTTCCCAGCTCCCAGTCATCTCTCACTTCAGAAACTCTTTTTTTGGCATTAAACAGTAAACAGAACAAATCCCACACTGGTTTGAAAAAGCATTACTATCTCTGAGACAGCATTTTTATAGAACAACAGAACATTACTTATGGAAGTCATGCTGTTGACCCAGTGCAGACTCAATCCTTTTTATCCAGAAGCCTATTAATACACATCTTTGGGCTTTGGGAATTTGGTGATCTTATAGCTTGCTGGGAATCACAAAGCTGTCAGAGACCTCAAAGGTCATCTAGTCTAACCCATGCCTGAAGCAGGAGTCCCTTTTTTTGACTTTCCAAAATACTCTCTAGCTTATCTTAAAATGTGTCATTCAGTGGGCAAGTACAGTACTACAGAAATGGTCTGACCCAATACACCTCAGCATCCCTTTGCCTTTCTTAATTCAATCAAAGATCATATTGGGTTTTTTTGGCTGGCTCCTTTGAGCTTGTAGCCCACCAGATTCCCAAGATGACCCACTGACAAAGTCAAGAATGGAATGAGGAATCCTTACTCCCAGTCTGCCTGAAAATCTCTAGGGATGAGAAATTCACAGTATCACAAGCAGCAGCCCATGACACCATTGGACAGAAGGAATTATTAAGAATCTATTTTGTTTTTGTTATATTTAGCCAAGATCTGACTTTTCTGTAAATGCCTCCTCTTCTGCATTAGTTCTTTGTCCTAATTCTTCCTTCCTGGGACAAGTAGAGCAAGGATCATCTCTTGTTCACATGACAATCCTTCAGATATCTGAAGATAGCTATTGGGTCTTTCTCCCCATCTTTTTAATCACCCACTCCTCAAGTCTTGTCTAGTTTCTTTAGCCAGTCTCTAGATGGCATAGTTTTGAAGTCCCCTCTCCATCCTGGTTGCATTCTGCTGCTATGTGCTGATTTGTTAGTGTCCTTCTAAATTGAGGTGGCCAGCAATAAAAACAGTGCTAACCAGATAAGAGGACAATAGGATTATCATCTCACTGGTTATTGGATGCTCTACTACTATCACTACAGCTAGAGATCGATCATTTAGTGGAAGCAGCAGGAATAGAATGAATTATCCTATTCAAGTTCTTTCTTATTATCTAATGTTTGCTTCTGTACAGTGAGTCCAAGCAGAAGCATGCTACTCATCCCTCTGCTAACAGCCTTTAAAATATCTGAATACAGCTATTATGTCCTCTTTAGTCTTTTCTTCTCTATACTAGACATCATAGACATTCCTTCCTGTTTGCCTCTTCTGGATGCTCTTCTGCTTAACAATACCTTTCCTGAAATACAATGCCCAGAATTCCACATGATGCTACAGGTAAAATCTTATCAGGATACAATACATTAGAACCCCTGCCATATTCTTATATTTTTCTTAATACAGCCTAAGATTTCATTAGCTTTCTTGAGTGCTTGAGCCAACTCATATTGAATTTACAGGACACCAGAACCCCCAGATTTTTTTCAAATGAACAACAGCCCAGTATACAATCCCTCTATGCCCTATTTTGAGTAACTCTTTTTATATTTTCCCATTTGACTTCCAATACAGATCTATCCAACTCTCTGAAGAAAAGGAATTTCTTTAGTGTTTTAGGGCTAAGAATGTACTTCTCAGGATATCTGTTATCTTTCATTCTTGCTTCAAGATAAACCAGGACCATTTTCCAGCCATAAATATTATCAATAATGTCTTACATAGCACTTCTTACACACATTTTATCCTTGATAACACTATATGCTGTTTGTGGGTAATGCCCACCATGCATCTTTGCATTGATTTTTATTGTTTAATTTCTTCTAAGCTTCCACCAAAGTCCTTCTTTAAGGGCTTTTTTTTTTTTTTTTAAGAAAGTCATTCTTGCCAATGGAGCAGATTTTCCCAGTAGCCAGTTAATAATAACCAGGAAAAATTCCACTCTGAATAATACTCAGGTTTTCTGTCTTTCTTCCAGCTTCCTGATTTAAATCCTATATTTTGAAATGAATGGTAAATTCAGAAATTCAATAGATTTTTTTTTTCTTGCAGATTTTCTTGCAACTAAAATAAAATTAAAAATCTCTCAACCAACAGTTTATCAATCAGTTTAAATTATTTATCTGCTCCTGATTGCTTCAGAATATACAAATAAATTTAATGCTATATGTACAGTAGAAGTTTACTTTCATTGATGATTATAGGTGTATATATGCACATATGTATCTATATGTGTGTGTGTTTCTTCTCAATTTCAAGATTATCACTACATATTTTCCACATAATTTTTAAAAAAAATATTTCTATAACAATCTGAAAATTTGTGGCAGGTATAATAGAAATTGTTCACAAAATCAAAACATGTAAAGCTACTTGAGTGCTCTGTATGTAAATTAATAGTTTTTATTCTTAGTAAATGAAATGAAGTTTAAAATTTTAAAAGCTTCCTCTGTTGCTCTATCATAGCATACAGTTGATCCTACTTCTTAGAGATGACACTGAGAGTCTATAAATTCTGAAAATTTTTATCAAGTTGGAAACAACCTGTGACTGTCTCTGTGACTAGATTAGCTAAATTTGGAAAGGCTAGAAGTTTGGCAATCAGATGATGAACCAAATTTTGGGTGAAAGCAACTCCTGAAACCACCTACCTACCAAAGCATGGAGCCACTAAGGTTTATTGAGTAGGGAATGACATAATCAAATCTGCTCCCCTAAGGAAAATCACTCTGGCAGATGAGTGAAGGATGGGAGTGGAGAGACACTTGAGACAATGAAATCAAATAGGAAGTCATTACAATAATCTAAGTGAGAGATGATGAAGGTATGAAATAAGGTGGGTAGAAAGAAAGAGTTGGATTGAAAAAAAAATTGTCAAAGTAGAAACAAGATTTGGTTATGTGGGATGAGATTGAGGAATCAAGGAGATAATAATAATCAAGGTCATAAATCTGGCCTTGATTATGGACTGATTATCTTGCCAGAGTCCAGGCTTACATTTATGGCTATCTTTGCCAGTCCTTTTTCCAATACCCTTTGATATATTGTCTCCCTCCATTAAAATGTAAACTTCCTTGAGAACACAGACCTGTTTGGCTTGCTTATTATGCGTGCATCCCTGTGGTTAATACATGCTTGCTCACTTGCTTGTTTGCTCTATCTAGTTATCTATCAACCTATTCATCTAACTTAAAGAATGGTGGTATCTTTAACAGAAATTTGGAAGTTTGAAAGAGAAACCTGTTTGGTGTGAAGAGTCAATAAAAAAAAAAAAAACCCAGAGGACCAGTAATGAACTATGTTATTCACCTCAGAATGGGGCATATATTTTTGTCAGTGCCAGTGAAGAAATTTGTTTTGCATTACTGTACATATCTGTTATAAAATTTCCATCTTTTTTTTAAATTAAGGGAGATAGGTGAAAGAGAGAGGAAAATGAGTTTTTATAATTGGAAAAAAATTAAAGTTTAAAATGATTTTTGTTTTGCAACATCCAAATCAAAATATCTAAAAGGCAGTTAGTGATTGGCAGGAGCTCAGAACAGAGACTGTTGTTGGATCAACATATCTGGAAGTCTCTCCATGGAGTAACTAAATTTAAGGAAACATAGAAGGTCACCAAGAGAAAATGACCCAGGACAGAGTCATCCACAGTTACGGCATGATATGGAACAAAAAAAAAAGATTCATAAAGATTGTAAATTCAGAGCTAGAAAAGGATTTCACTAAGTCCGAAGCTGAGTGCCAATCATACAACTAATATTTGAGGGAAGATTTGATCTTAGGTTTTCATGACTCCAAGCTTAGTGCTATCCTTGTGCCACCTAGCTTACAACAACAGGGAGAAGTCAGGAGAGGGCACTGTGGTTTGAGTACTGTGGCAAGTATGGCCAACAGTGTCAAATGAAGCAGTGAGATAAGAAAGATGAGGACTGAGAAAAAACCATCAGCTCTGATGATTAAGAAATCACTGGTACTTTGGAGAGACTGGTTTCTATTGAGTGATGAAGTCAGAAACCAGATTTCAAAGGATTGAAGTAGGAGTGAGGGAAGGAAGTACAGTCAATTTAGTGAAGACAACTTTTTCAAAAACTAAGGATGAAAAGTGCAGGTGGCCCAGTAGATGGAGCACTAGGTCTGGAATCAGGAACAGTTATCTTCATGAGTTCAAATCCCGCCTTGGACACTTATAAACTGTGTTATCATGAGCAAGTCATATCATAACCCTGTTTACCTCCATTACTTGTTTGTAAAATGAACTGGAGAAGGAAATAGCTGGTATTTTTGCCAAGAAAACTCTAACAAGTTCATAGAAAGTTGGACATGACTGAAAAATGACTTAACCAATGATGGATGAAAAAAAGAGACAAGATATAGAGATAATTCAAGAGTCTAGTGAAGTTTTGTTTTTTTTTTTAATATGTAAGAGCATAGAATGTTTGAAGGTAATAGGAAAAGAATCAGTAGATAGAGAGAGATTGAAGATAAGAGTAAGGGGAGGATGATGTTGGAAAATCTGTTGGAGAAGATGGAAGGATTAAGAGCACAGATGAAAGGTTTCACCTTGGCAAGGAGAGAGCTACTTCATTATCAAGTAGGAGGGAGAGGGGAATGATGTCAAGCAATTTTGAGGAGAGAAAGAACTCAGTGGAAATGGCCTCAATTTCTCCAGTAAAAATGAGATCCTCAGCTGAGAAAGTGGAGAGAAGGGTAGGCATGGAAGATTGGAAGAGAGAAGAGACTTTTGAAACCATTTCTGTGAGAAGTTAAATAGGGAATCAATCAAGGAAGAATAAAAGCACTGCTTTGCTGCAATGAGAGTCCAGTTATAGTTGCATAATGTGAATTTATAGTGTATTTAGTCATTACAAGTTGTATGATTTCCTCTGGCTCCATTCTGTATTATGTGAGTAGGAGTGAAAAAGGTAGATGGTGGGAGTAAACAAGGCTGGAGTTTGGCAAGGGATGTGCAACAATAAGACAAGTGGGCCAGGGATCCAAGAATGAATAATAATGTAGAGTTGGATTGGTTAATTATGTGGAAGGGAAGAAAAAAAAGTAAAGATAGAGCAAAATTAATAACAAATTCTAAGGGGTAAAAAAATAGGAAGTATAAAGTAGCTGAAGAATAGGTTTAGGAAAGGTGAGGCATAAAAAGAAATGTATTAATTGAAATTATTGTCAAATAGAGGAATGTCAGAGATTATCATGAAAGAAGAACATTCATGGATAATGATTTGATCCAAAGTGTAACCATCCCTGTGAGTGATTGAGGTAGGATGAAAGAATTTGAAGTTTTACTGGTTCTAGAGATTTTTCCATAGGCAAGTACCTGGGACAATCAGGACGATCCAATCATGGGGAAATTAGATGAAAATATAGTCTTTAACTCACATTAACTTTAACTCATTTCAATTCACAAAAATGTTTACCAAATGTTTTCCAAATGTTTACCAAAATCTACTTTAAACATTGTATATTTTCTGGAGTGTCATTGAAACCTATTTTAAAGAACTTTTAAGTCTGAGAAGAAAGTACACATAACTAGGATTCAGGTTACTTGGTATTCCTTGATTAGTCATTCTCATTCACTGCACATATACACTCAATTACCAAATCTCACCATTTCTACCTTCACAACTATAGGTATATGTCCCATCTTTCTACTCACACAAACCCTTCTCTCCACTCTAAGTTGAAGTCCTCATTACTTCTTGTTTGGAGTATTACAATAAACTTTTTGTTTGTTTGTTTGTTTTTTTAATTTTATTTGCATAACATATGTGTGGGTAATTCTTCAACAATAACCCTTACATAGCTTTCCGTTACAAATTTTTCCCCCCAACTCCCCACCCCTCCCCTAGATGG
>JAJPUD010000246.1:754225-812127 GCA_023553655.1 Myrmecobius fasciatus
GACCTTTTGTTTTTCCAAATGAACTTTGCTACTATTTTTTCTAGATCTGTAAGATAATTTCTTGGGAGTTTGATTGGTATGGCACTAAATAAGTAAATTAGTTTGGGTAGTATTGTCATTTTTATTACATTCGCTCGTCCTACCCATGAGCATTTTAAGTTTTTCCAATTGACTAGGTCTGATTTGATTTGTGTGGAAAGTGTTTTGTAATTTAGTTCATATAGTTCCTGACTATCCCTTGGCAGATAAATTCCCAAATATTTTATACTATCAACAGTTATTTTGAATGGAATTTCTTTTTGTATGTCTTGCTGCTGAACTTTATTGGTAATATATAAAAATGCTGATGATTTATGTGGATTTATTTTGTATCCTGCCACTTTGCTAAAGGTGTGAATTGTTTCTAGTAGTTTTTTAGTTGAGTCTCTAGGATTCTCTAAGTATACCATCATGTCATCTGCAAAGAGTGATAATTTGGTTTCTTCACTACCTACTCTGATTCCTTTTATCTCTTTTTCTTCTCTTATTGCTAAAGCTAACATTTCTAATACAATATTAAATAGTAATGGTGACAGTGGGCAGCCTTGTTTCACTCCTGATCTGATTGGGAATGGTTGTAGTTTGACTCCATTACATATGATGCTTGCTGAAGGTTTTAAGTAGATACTACTTATCATTTTAAGGAAAAGCCCATTTATTCCTATACTCTCCAGTGTTTTTAATAGGAATGGGTGTTGGATTTTATCAAAGGCTTTTTCTGCATCTATGGAGATAATCATATGATTTTTATTAATTTGGTTATTAATATAATTGATTATGCTAGTAGTTTTCCTAATATTGAACCAGCCCTGCATTCCTGGTATAAATCCTACTTGGTCATGATGTATTATCCTGGGGATGACTTTCTGTAATCTTGTTGCTAAAATCTTATTTAAAATTTTTGCATCAATATTCATTAGGGAATTAGCTGTGTGGCTCAGTAGATATAGCACCAGACCTACAGTCGGAAAGACTCATCTTCCTGAGCTCAGACACTTACTAGCTATGTGATCCTAAGCAAGTCACTTAAACCTGTTTGCCTCAGTTTCCTCTTTTATAAAAATGAGCTAGAGAAGGCAATGACAAACCATTCTACTTTCTTTGCCCCGCCCCTCCAAAAAAAGCCTAAATAGGGTCATGAAGAGTCAAAATGACTAAACAACACATAGGACATGCCATCTCTCTTTTGCACGAACTGTCCTCCATCCTTGAAATAATCTCTCTCCTCACATTTGCCTTTTCGCATCCCTGGCTTCCCTAAGACTCATCTCAAATGTTATCTTCCCAATCACCCAGGTTCATAACCTTGGCATTATCCTTGACCCTCACTCTGCCTTATCATAGTTGTCAAATCTTGTCATTTTTGCCTCCACATCTCATCTACTTTTCTCTACTCACATGGGCATCACTTTAGTTCAATTTATTATCATCTCTCACCAAGACTATTGCAATAGCTTTTAATTGGTTTCCTGCCTTCATTGTTTCTTTTCTCCAAACCAGTCTCCACATAGTCATCACAGGGATTTTTCTAATCATGTCACTCTTCCACTCAGAAATCTCCAAGAGCTCCTTTAAGAATCAAATACAAGCATTTCTGTTTGGCTTCTAAAGACTTTCATACCTTGCTTTATCCTATACTTATAACTTTATTATACATAGTTCGACTTCTCACATTCTGTGGTTAAGCCATGCTGGCTTTCTTTTCTGTTTCTCACACAGGACACCTTAGTCACCACTTTGTAAATGTAACCTTTCTTGATTCCCTTTAGCTGTCACTGTCCTCTATCCTCTCCAAAATTTGCCTCTAATTTTTTTTACATATATGTGTGTGTATGTGGGTGTGTGGGTGTGTGTGATGCTATCTCTACTGATAGAATATAAGGTCCCTTTTTTATTGAAACTGTCTTTAATGTTCAGAAGAAAAAAATTCAGAAAGAAGTACAGATAAACAGAAGCGTTTTGAAAGTAATGGGTAAAGATGAATGTTGGAGGGGATGTGGGAAAACTGGGACACTAATACATTGTTGGTGGAACTGTGAACGGATCCAACCATTCTGGAGAGCAATTTGGAGCTATGCTCAAAAAGTTGTCAAACTGTGCATACCCTTTGACCCAGCAGTGTTCCTACTGGGCCTATATCCCAAAGAGATCTTGGAGGAGGGAAAGGGACCCACCTGTGCAAGAATGTTTGTGGCAGCCCTTTTTGTAGTGGCTAGAAACTGGAAACTGAAGGGATGCCCATCAATTGGAGAGTGGCTGAATAAATTATGGTATAGGAATGTTATGGAATATTATTGCTCTGTAAGAAATGACCAGCAGGACGATTTCAGAGAGGTCTGGAGGGACTTGCATGAACTGATGCTGAGTGAAACGAGCAGAACCAGGAGATCATCATATACAGCAACAACAGTATTACATGATGATCAGTTCTGATGGATATGGCTCTCTGCAACAAAGAATTGTCTCAAACCAGTTCCAATTGTTCACTGAAGAAAACCATATACACCCAGAGAGAGGGAAATGAAATATGGACCACAACATAACATTTTCATGATCTCTATTGACATTTGCTTGCATTATGTTGCCTTTCTCTGATTCTTTTTTTTTCTTGTAGATAGGATTTTTCTTGCATAACTTCTCAAGCATTTCAATATTATTAACATGTAGTGGACTTCCTGCCATCTAGGGGAGGGGAGGGAACTGGGGGTAAAATTTGTAATGGAAAGCTTTGTAAAGATCAATGTTGGGGAACTACCCATACATATGTTATACAAATAAAAAGCTTTAATAAAAAAAAAAAAAGAAAGTAATGGGTAGACTTCATTATAGACTTTTTGTTTTTAGCAAGTGGGACAAAATGGAGATTCATAGTTTCATAAAGAATGTTTTAAATTATAAAGATTATAATTTTATAAAAATTATAAAATTATAAAAAATAAAGATTTCATAAAGAATCTTCTTTTTGTGTTCTAAGTATGAAAATGTTCTTTTGGGGAGTATTTAAGTTCAGAATAAATAAAGCAAAAACAAAATAATGAAACTAAGCAAATGTTAATGTAAATTATTCTTTCAAAGTCCTTAACAGCCTAATTCCCTTCATGTACTCTAATATCCAAATGGACAATCTTATTAATTATACAGAACACCCCATTTCCCCCCTCCATGTCTTTGCACCATCTGTCTTACATTCCTTGAATACCCTCCCTCCTCACTTTCACCTCTTAAAACTGTTTCATTTTTATCTTTGGAGCTCCAGTATCTAGCACAGTTCCTGTCGTAGATTAGGCCCTCCATAAATGTTTGTTAGCAATAAGGAGAGACTTCAATTATCCAAACATTTGCTGAAGATCACTCTCATCCAAAATCAGAGTAACTAATACTTCCCTGACTTGCCTTGATGATAATTCCATCTTTTCATGTAGTGAAAGATACAGGGAACAATTCTATTGTCATTTGATTCTCATTAACAAGGAGGAATTTGTTGCTGAAGTAGAAATTATAGGAATACTGATGAACTTAGCCACTCATTCCAAGAATTTGTGACAGAGGTAAAAGATGATTTGATATGCAACCTAGATTTGGAAAGAGATTTCAAAGAGTTCAGAGGATGGATAGGTAAAATCTCCTGAATAAAAGTCCATGGTGGATGGATTGGAAATCCTCAAGAATGAAATTTTAAAGTCAAAGGAAAAAAATTCCTATGAAGAAGAAAAAAAGAGCTATCTGAAGAGATTAATGTACATGCATACACAGGAAACTCACAAATTAATTTAGATTCTGTTTAAAATGGAAGCAAAAGCAAGTAACAAATGATGAATATAAGAACATAGCACAGTCTAATAAAAGTATCAGGAGTGCTAAAACTCATGATGAGCTAGTAAGGAAAGAAAAGAATAAAGAGAAAGAAGAGGAGGAGGAGGAGGAGGAGGAATGAGAGGAAGAAAAGGAAGAGAAGGAGAAAGAGAAGGGGGAGAGGAAGAAGAAGAAAAGTTGAAAGAAGGAAAAGAAGGAGGAGGAGGAGGATGACTTGCAATGAATAAATGAAATCATCTGGCCTAGATGGACTACATTCTTAAGCATGTAAAGAATTGGCAGATGAGATTTTTGAGTGACTCTCAGCAACATCTGAAAGGCCTCAGAGAATGGGAAAAGTTACCACAGAACCATAGAGAGGCAAATTTTCCACTTTTTTTTTTAAATGAGAGTGGAAGAAGAGAACAGATTTTGCAAATCCTAGACTTTTATTTCTCTGTGTTTATACTATATCATATGCTATAAACTATATAAATAAGCCTTACAAATAACAGCTTACCTTTGGTTTCTGGAGAAATTTTAGACTTAAAGAAATTGCTAATTAACATATAGACAAGGAAGTATGCTTCTCAACATAAGTGTTAATTACAAAAAGATAGAATTGCTTTATCAAGAACAGTTCATGCCAAATTAACAGATTTTATTTTCTTTTTTGATAGAATAACTAAATAGCTAGATTAGAAAAATATTTAAATTACATGTGTAAAATGTTATATATATGATGTATATGGATTTTAATAGAGCATTTGATGAAGTATTTCACAATATTCTAATAGAAAAGATGGAATGATTTTAACTAGACAATAATTCAGTTAAATAGTTTCAGAACTTAATGAGTAAGTGGACTCAAAGTTTAGTCATTAATGTAATGGTTCAATGTCAATTTGGAAGAAGGGTTCCAATGGATTATCCCAGGAATCTGTGCCTATCCTTATATCACAAAATATTTTAGTCAAAACTTACATAATAATACAGAAAACATGCTCATCAAATTTGCAGATGCCGAAAAGTCCAGAAGAATAGCTAATAATATCTAACAGGGTTATTACTTGAAAAAGACCTTGACTGGCTAGGCTATTGGACAAAATCCAATTGTGATTAGTGTCTTACACTTGGGTTCAAAAAATCCCTGTCACGGGACAGCTAGGTGGTACAGTGGATTAGAGCACCAGTTCTGAAGTCAGGAGGACCTGAGTTCAACTCTGGTCTTAGTCACTTAACACTTTGTAGCTGTGCGACTCTGGACAAGTCACTTAACCCAATTGCCTCAGTCAAAAAATAAAACAAACAAAAATTTCCTTTTCACAAATACAAGAAAAAAGGAGGTATGGTTAGACAGAAAATTGTCTAAAAATGTTTTGGACATTTTTAATGAATTGCAATATCTATATGTCAGTAATGTAAAGTGGAAATTAAAAAAAAACTAATGTGATTTGAATTTAATTCAGAGGCTTAACTTTTTCCAGAAATAAGAAAATGATAGTCTGTATTATATACTCTGATCAGAGCACATTTGGAATACTGTGTTCTGTTCTTAGCACAACAATTTAGGAAATATATTCATAAGCTAGAAAGTAATGATGAAGGGTGATCAGGATGGTAAAGAACTTTTAGTGCATGGCATAGAAGAATTGGTTGGAGGAATAGAGAATATTTAGCCTGGAAAAGAGAAAATTCAAAGGGAATATGATAGCTGTGTTTAAGTATTGAAGAGCTGTCATATGAAAGAAAGATGAGATTTATTCTATTTGGCTCAAGAACATATAAAAAGAAGCAAAAGGTGGAATTTTCAAAGGTTGAAACTTTGGCTTATATTCAGGGAAAAACTTCCTAATAATCAGAGATATCCAAGAGTATATTTGGCTCACTTGGGGGGGGTAATCAACCTTCTTTCACTGGAGGTCTTCAAGCAGAATTGGATATCCATTTGTCAGATATGTGGATAGAAGGGGGGGGGGGATTCACTGATCTCCCTTCCATTTCTAAGATTCTATTATTCTAATTCCTTTGCATTTAAATTCTACATACTTTGAGGCCAACTGCTCTTAGTAAATTGAATTTCCTGTTTAATTTTTCAGTTGTTTGCATTAGTGCCAGTTCTTACTAAGTGCCCAGAAGAACACATTTTCCCAAACACTGGGATCATCAAAGTCATTGAGAATTGTGCCCTTAGTTCAGTTTCAGAGAGGTTATGCTTGAGATAAAATGATTCAGAGGTAATAATGTATTCTGTACAACCAGAGAAAATGTTAGCTACTCACTCTGTGGAAATCTTGATGAAAAGCAAAGGGGAAAGTGATAGGCTTTTTTTTTAATGTTAGCATTTCTAAAAATAGCATCTTTGCTAAATATCAGAGTTTTATACAGATGTCAATGGCCCAATCCCAGAGAGCAGAGAAGCCAAACTCATTTAAGATTCCAAAGAGTTGGCCACAAAAGGTCCCCTTCCACAATGATATATAAACAACTAGATTCTGGCCCAATTCTGCATGGTTTTAAAAAGGTTCCAGAGGTTCACCACAATGCCACTGCTTGCAGGAAGCAATATTCCTGTATCTCAGCAGCAGAAAATCACTAACCACAAGTGTTAACATGGAAGGCATTTCTAATCACTCCTAAAGAGTAGCCAGGTGGCTCAGTGGATAGAACACTGGATCTGGAGTCAGGAAAACCTGAGTTTAAATCTTGCATCAGACACTTTCTAGCTATGTGACATTGGGCAAGTGATTTAACTTCTCTGTCTCAGTTTCCTCATCTGTAAAATGGGAATAATAATACCACATACCTTCTGGGATTATTATGACTTCCTGTGACCTGTTGAGATAACTATGATGCACTTTGGAAATCTTAAAGTGCTGCATTAATGATAACTATCATCATCATTACTATTATTGCATTTCTAAATGTCTTCCTCCTGATCTCTATATTACGTTCCAAAAAATAAAAAAATAATTTTTTTTCAGGGACATACATGAATAAAAACAATCACCTTGAGGTTGTGGGCAGGAGGAGGGCTAGAATTCCATTTACTGAGAAGCATCCTATGGTCTTTAATAGGAAACATTTGTGACATGTGAAACAACCTCACTGAGGCCCCCTTTGAGCTATAAATTATCTATTCTGAATCTTTATCCAGAATCTCTTTTATGACTGACTATACAAGTTAGGCAAGTACTGGTTTGTTAGCTAGGTTTAAGAGAGTTTTTCCAGCTAAGTCCAAACTGTGACTGAGACAATAGGAACAGAATTCCTTTTGTTCAGACCAAACTGTTCCTAATGAGTCCCTCTCTAAACAGTGCCACTAGTGGAGGTCTCATCAAGGCTTCTCATTGAGACGCCTTTGAAAAGGACAAACAGAGCAGAACACACAGGGTAAAAACTCTCAGAAGTAAGGGACTGACTACACTTTCCTCTGCTTTGGTGGTCCAACTACAATAGAGAATTAGTTGTATTTTGTTTCTTTTTTAAAAAAGAAAAAGGGGAGGGAAGGAGAGGAAAATAGGAAAATACTATTAAAATTTCCATAATTAGTATCTGTTAAGTGTTATGAATTTAATAATGGGAAATCTGTAAAACATCAAACTTCATACCAAAGTGACAAGGGTTTCCCCAAATCTGGAGGGAAATGAGATTCAGGGGAAGCGAGTGTGCAAAATGAAAAAAAAAAATGTAATCCCCCACCATTGCCCATGAGAACCGTGGCAGATTTAATCGGAATAGACTTAATGAAAAGGCTGTAGAGCACAATGATATAGCCTAAATCAGGCAGCTCTACTATGAGGCCCTAGAAAAAGACTTTAAGGGTAGAATTACTAATTAAGTATGAGAATACTGTTGTGTGTCTATGTTATTGTTATTTTATTTTATTTTGTTTTTAACAAAAGATTATTTTCTCAAAATCTATCCTGTACTTTGTCTAGAGACTAACTTCTTAAGCTGTGCTTTGTGACCCCATATGTGGTCTTATAAGTGAATGTGGGGGTCATGGAAATTATGATTTGTTATCAATAAATGTTTGATCTGTATAACTATTTATATACCTGTATACCTGGGGTCATGCAAAGATTTCTCAACAGAAAAGGGCTAGTAGGTGGAAAAAGTTTAAGAAGCCCTGATTTAGTGGATTTGATGTCCAAGTCTTTCCCTTTTCTCAAAGTGTCAAAACCTCTATTATTTAGATCAATCACAATTTTTAAATTGTGTCCAACCCAATAAGGAAGTGATTCACAATCAGAAAATATTTAATTAAAATTTTGTAAAGATGCTACATTTGTAATGATTTTTTTTCTTCAAGATTCTGCCAGGTTCCTACCCAACTTCAGGGACAAGCTCTGTGATTGACTGTGTGGCTATCATTTGAGGACGACTCAAAGTTCAGAGTGGCTCACTCTTAAGTCAACTATTAGATCACAAGAATGTTTTTGACCACAGCAACTGATAAACCTAATTCACTGAGGGGCAGAGGAGATACAATCTATATCAGTGGGAGGAGTACCCACAAAAATGAAATCATGGATCTTTGGATATAAGTTTTGAAGTAATTTATAAGGAAAGGTTATACAAACCATGATCTGGATAATTCTTCACTGAATTAAATTTCTTTTCAGCTGCTTTAATCACAGAAGAATGGTCTTTGAACAAGGTTATGATTAAATGTGTTAGTTGATTTTCTTTCCTCCCACTAGGTAAAAGTAGGAAACTCCCTGTTATATATGAGTAATTTTGTATGCTAAAATGGCAATAACATAGTAGTCTTTGGTGTATCAAAGATGTGTTAATCCATCAGATTTGTCCTTCTTCATTTCCCAACATCCTTACAAAGTTAAAAGATGGCAGGGAAGGAATGGACCCTCTCCAACAAGTACTAAAGTATATACATGTACATTTATATACATGTATATGTAGATCTGTACATATATGTACATATATGTATATATTATGCATGGCTGTGTACATATGTGAGTGTGTGTGTGTGTGTGTGTGTGTGTGTACACACACATATATACACTTAGCCCCCAAGTCACTTTTTTATATACCCACTCATAACTGGTTTCCCATTCCAGGCTGCACAGGGTATGAGGCAACATGGGACAACAGAAATAATACAAGATTGGGATGATATATTTACCATAATCAGACTGGCATTCTGACTTTTCTGCCTCGAGCCTCAGTTTTTCCATTGAGAACAATACTGATCCTGCCTTGCCTCCTCCAAATGACTGTTATGAGGTCTGTACTAGTTGTCTAGTAAAGACCACTGCACCTAATAAGTATTTAATATATTTTTCTCAAATTGAAATGAATCATTTATAGAAGATAATGAATAATCAAACACAGCTGACATTTATATTGCACTTCATGTTTGCATAGTGCTTTTTTCCCATTCATTTCATCCGATCCATACAAAAGCACTGTGAGGTCAGCAGGTTTATTATTCTCTCTCTCTCTCTCTCTCTCTCTGTCTCTCTCTCTCTCTCTCTCTCTCTCTCTTTTTTTTTTGCTCATGGGTATTCTAAGTTTCTGTGATATTTAAAGACTTTAGGATTTTGTGAAAGACCTGGCATCTGACCACAAGAAAAATCTAAGCCTACTGCATTCTCCACCAGCATAAGAAGTTATATTGAGTTTTCTGCCAAAACAGATGTGGCAGAGCCAGATGTTGTGCCAGCCCCAAGTGTTGTAGCAACAGGGGGAATGTGATGACAAGGCGTTTCCAGCCAAGCATGAAATTAATAAATTAACTTAATGAGAATGAATATTCATTGGGAGTGAGATTCCCAAACTTCTAAGCGTTCTGGTTCTCTTTTTAATAATGACAACATTCCTTTCTATCATTTTCACAAGGAGAGAAATCACTTAGCAACTTTAATTATTTTAAACTTAATCATTTCCATGGCCTCTAGAAGGAACCAGACCCCATTAGGTAAGGTGCCTAGGAGGTTAAGATCTCCAGAATCAGGTTCAATAACAAATGTAGTGTCTGGGCAAATACTTCTCATATTTTCCATCTGCCCACTAAAGGAGTTTTTGTAGTGAGGCTCTTCTGATAACATGAGTGACTACAGTTGACCACAATTCCTGGGATGACTACAGCTTCAAAGTTCAAAGGTTCTTGGTTTTGAATTCCAGACAGTTAAATCACCTAGTTGCTCCTGGACACACCTATAGATAGAAAATAGAAATATGAATTTAACCTTTAAGTAAAATGAAAATAGAAAGCTGGATTGTCAGGGTGTTTAAAGTAAATTGAAGAGCCTGTCATCAGGGTCACAAGGGTGTGAACAGTTTTTATTGGTAGTGATCTACAGATCACAGTTAGCACATGTAGAAAGTGCAGAGTAGCTCATAGAATGGATCCAATGGGAAGGTTAACCTAACCAGCTATAGAACCCCAGAGCATCTTTCCCTCCTTGAACTTTTCTTCTTTGCTATTAGGTTGCTTTTTTTTTTTATTAGTGCAAAAGGTCTGAACTTGAATCCTAACTCTTCCATTTATTAGTTATATAACAATGGGTAAGTCACTTCATGGCTCTCAGTCTCAGTTTCCTCATTTGTCAAATGGAGATTAATAAATCTTGCACAGCTCACTCAACTTTGTTGTGGCAAGGAACCCATGAAATAAGCTATTATTCTTTAGCAAATCTTCTGAATTAGATTGTAATTTACACAAGGAACAACATCCAGTTTTAATCTTCTTGTCCTCCAAGCCTAGAATAATCATCTCACTGTGATAAATTCTGGGAATACGAAGAAAAAGAAAAAGCAGTTCCTGCTCTGGAGGAAATTGCATTCTAATGAGAGAAACAATAAAAAGCTCTGACCCACCAGGCCACTTAATGCTTATTGAATTTAACTAGAATTGTTGTTGGATCATTTTTCAATTATGTGCAACCCTTCAGTGTTCCCTTTTGAGGTTTTCTTGGTAAAGACACTGGGATAATTTGCCATTTCCCTACCCAGTTCATTTAACAGATGAGGAAACTGAGGCAAACACAATTGAGTGATTTACATAAGATCACACAGCTACTCGGTGTCTAAAGGCTGTATTTGAAGTTAGGAAGATGAGTCTTCCCAATTCCAGGCTAGACAATCTATCTATTATGAACAAATAGCTACTTTTCCCAAGAAGCAGAAACCCCTTTGAATTAGATACAGTATATGATTCCTAGACACTCTTCCAGGAGGTAGTAGGGAAGGGTAAGATGTTAATTATCTTCCTAGGACAGAGGAAAATGAGAGAGATTAAGTTACTAATTGTTAATGGTTGCTCGGGAAGTGTACATGTGAAACCTCCCTGTCTCGTGTCTCCACTCACTCCAGTCCACCCTTCATTCAGCTATCAAAATATCTTCCTAAAGCATGGGTCTGATCATATCATCCTTTCCTCCCATTAATAAACTCCAGTGGCTTACTATCACTTCCAGGGTCAAACAAAAAATTATTTGTTTGGCTTTTATACACCTTTATAACCTAATCCCTATCTATATTTCCCATTTGACCCTCCACCATGAACTCTACAATCCAATGATACCAATTAGGGCACTCTAATCTCCCAACTGGATTCAGTTTCTTAATCCTGTTTGCCTCAGTTTCCTTGTTAAATGAGCTGGAGAAGCAAACCATTCTAGTATCTTTGCCAAAATCCTAAATGGGATCATGATGAGTTAGACAAGACTGAAAAGTGACTAAACATATTACATTTACATATATAATAAACACATTTATTTGCACATTGTCCTTCCCATTACATTGTGAACAAATTGAGAATAAGGATGTATATGGGCTTTTCTAATTAAACAGAAAATCCTCTTTTCCCCATAGGATTCTTGATTTGGCCATGACTGTGTCTGCAAATTTGGAAGAAAGAATAACTAACAAGTGGGTTGACTAAGCAAAGGGCAATAAATACATTGTTAAATCATAGGATTTAGACCTTCAAAAGTCTTTGAAGGAAATCTAATCTTATCCCTTCATTTTTCCTATGAGGAATAAAATGAAGAACCACAAGTTCTTCAAAGTAGAACAGAAATTTGAACTCAGATCCTCTCCTTCCCATGCTGTGTATTCTTTCTACTATACTACACTGCCTCTCAATTCTCTCCATCTTTTCAACTATAAACTATCATGAAAACTAGCATTTATATAGTAGTCTAGGGTTTGCAAACCACCTTACAAATATTATTTCACTCAATTCTCACAAAAATCTTAGGAAATTGGTCCTATTATTTTCCCATTTTACAAATGAGGAAGCAAGGCACAAAGAGTTTAAATGACTTATCACAATACATATACTAGTAAGTATCTGAAGCAAGATTTGAACTCCTGATTCTTATTCCAATTTTGTATTCATTGTATCCCCAGCCACAGGCAAGGTGTGCAGAAATTAAGGATAAACAGGAAAGGACTGTAGTAATTAAAGTGGGAAGTGATATTAGAAATCATGGAATCCAGTCCCTTCATTTGACAGATGAGAAAATTTGTTTGTCCTTTGTTCTTGAAGAGGACCATGACATCAGGAAGGGGACATGCAAGTGAATTGGATTAAAGTGAGGGAGGGCTGTGCAAAGTCACCTGCCTTACTTCCTCTTCCAGAGTCGTCTGGATCCAGTGGCCAGATATAGATCAGGATGACTGGAGATAGCCCTTAATGAGAAATCTATGGATTCTGGGGGGAAAAAAAAAAGAAGAAAAGAAAAAAAAAGTCTTCACAGTGACAGTTGTATCAACAAACATGATAGCATTTTGGAGTTAGGTGAGACCTAAAATTTCTAGTCTAAAACCATTGTTTTATAGATGAGCTGAATAAATGAAGTGACTTGTTCCAGTGATCCAGCTAAACAGTGGTGGACCAAAAGTGAATACTCAGGGCTCTCTTTCCATCGAACCAGCTGCTTCTTGAGTACATCAAACAACAAATTAATTTTTACTGAGCGCCTTCTATGAGCTAGTTGCCATGTCTTGTATGCTATGATAAAATGATTATAGTGAGACTATAGAAACACTATTTGAAAAGAGTAAATGTCAGTCAATAAATATTTATTAAGCACCCACTATGCTAAGTTTTGGAGATACAAAGAGGTAAAAAACAGTTCCTGCTCTAAAGAAGCTCCCATTCTAATGAGGAAGACAATATGCAAGCAATTAGGTCCATACATAATTGGACATATAGGATACATACAGGATAAATTGGAAATAATCAACAGAAGAAAGGCTCCAGAATTAAGAAAGATCCAGAAAAGTTTCTTATAGAAGGTGGCATTTTAGCTGGAACTTGAAGGAAGCCAAGGAAGCTAGGAGGTGAAGATAAGGAAGCAGACTGTGCCAGAAATGAGGAAAAGCCAATGTAAATGCCTGGGGTTGGTAGATGGAATGTCTCCTGAGGAACAGCAAAGAAAAAAAGAGCAAAATAATTTGATCCTAAGAAGTAGAATATTTCAAAATCTGTGGATTCTTTTAAAAACAGCAATTAAAATGTTTTCTTATATTTTCTTATATTATTATTATTATATTATCAAATTTGAACTTGCTAAAGAGTTCATGTCTCAAGTGAGCAAAGATCTGGATGCGTAGTGGAAGGAAGGGATTGGGGGAGAGAGAAAGCAGCTTGTAGAGAGACAGAGAAAACGATTTGAAGCATCCATGCCAATTTCATGTAGCACAAAACAGCATTTCCTAAGGTAATATCTCTCAGTCTCTTAGACTGTTCCAGGCCTTAAGTGGGACAAAGGCCATGCACTTTTTTGTCATGTTAATGAATCATCTTAATGGAGTGTTTTAACAGAAACATTCATCACCTTTTGTGCCACTAGGATTTTTTTTGTTATACTTAAATGGTTAAGTAGGTAATAAATGCCTATCAGACCCACCACAATAGTCTAGTAATCCCTCCAAACCATAAATCATGAGTGGATTATTACTGTCTCGATAAATTAACACTTCTAGGAATCTGTCATTAGGTTGAGTTTAACCTTCTGCTAAGGAGGTCTGAATGTAGCAAAGAAGAAAATATGTGTTTACTTTAAAAAGTGTTCATCTGCTGACCTGAGGGCTGGTCCTGGCTGGTGTGGGAGTCATTTGGCCTATTTATCACACAGTTACTTCTCCATTAGAGGAGGTTAATTTTTTTTTTGCTTTTTCAGATCCCTCTGTACCCTTTATATTTCTAGGGCACGCGGGCAGGGACCCTTCCTCTCTGCCTATACATCCATGAAGACTCCCAGACTTCTAAGTCAAAAGATCTGGACTCAAATCCAGACTCTGCCACTAATCACATGACCTTAGATATATGTCAACTAATTTCTGTGGGCCTCAGTTTCCTTATTTGGTGAATGTGAGATTTTGGATTAGGTGATTTCTAAGATCCTTTTCAATTATTAAATCCTTTGACTTTTTTACTTGGGATGCAACCTGTTGTGATGGAAATAAAGAATCCTAGAATATGGTTCAATAGGTTTGGGTTTGCACCAGGGTCTCACAACTTGGCAAACCCTACAAGTCAATTAATCTTTCAGCTCTACCATCCTTAAGAGTCAAATAAAGGCATTGAATGAAATGTACCTTAAGCTCCCTCCCAACTAAGTCCTTACTTATTCTACAATATGCTGTCATTTCTTTGAGGATCTATTTATAATAACATAACTAACAAGTATTTAACATTTTTAAGTTTGTGAGACAATTTACATGTTATTTATTGTTATTATTCCCATTTTACAGATAAAGAAACTGAGACTAAGGCAAGTTAAGACTCATCCTAGAGTCACATGACTAAGAAGTAAGTATCCAATGAGATTTACACTCAAATCTTCCTGACACTCAAGCCCAATATTAAATGTATTTATATTGCTTGACTATTTCTAGTACATGAATTAGCACTTTGTTTTAGATACCAATATCTATCTATATCTATATCTGTATATGTATATCTATCTCTCCCCTCTTGTTCGCTTTTTTTTTTATTTGTACAAATTTTGTCTCTTCAATTCTTTTAGGCCAATGGTATTTCTTAAGTGAAAGGCTCTGAGTATTCACCAGGGTTGGATTCTAGAAGTCCCCAGTAAGTAGGATAATTGTTCACTAATTAATTAGAATTGCTCAATAATTAAAATGAAAAAGAAAAAGTGAGAGAACAGGAGGAAGGCTATAGAAGGGTAAGGATCTGTCCTCTCTTTCCTCTATCACCTAAAAGCAAATAGTTATATCTTCCTGTATTCTTTCTAATTTGGATAAAATGTAATATAAGAGAAAACGAATTGGATTTGGAGTTGATACATGATTCAGGCTCCACTTATTAATTGTGTGACTCCATGTGTTGATTTCTCTGAGCTTCAATTCAGTTTAGTTTAATTCAGTTCAGTACCTTCAGAAACAGAACCTGAAGTCAAGAAGACCTGAGTTCAAATTCACCCTCAAATTTACTAGCTATGTAATCCTGAACAAGTTATTTATTTATCCTCCTCTTGCCTCAATTGGGATCGATTCAGGCACTGACAACCTAGGTTGGCACAGACCATACAAGATGACAGTGCCCCTACACTCTAACCTAATCACACTAAATAGAGAATACTCTTATGGAAAACCACAGAAGTAGAGACAACAAATTGGAGTTCAAGGACTAGGGCCAACATGATGGTGAAGACACTGCAGACCAGACTGAAGCATACATGGAACTGGAAGAAGAATTAAAGGAAATAGATATGTTTAAGCTGGCTCTGTTCCCAGGAAACTCCTCATTGGGAAATATCATCCTATAAGATCCAATTAGCCTTGGAACTCACATCTTATCCCCAATCTGGGCCTCTGTGATTGGAGGGTGGAGCCATAAACTCCTCAGCTTGCAATTAAGGAGGAGGCCCAGGCTTACCTTCCTTTTTGTATGCTGCCTTCCTCTATTAAATTGTAAACTCCTTTGAGGGCAAGGACTTTTTTTTTTCCTTGCTTTTATCCCAAGTGTTTAGCACAGTGCCTGGCACACCGTTAAGTGCTTACTAAATGCTTGTTGACAGACTGAGAAGAGAAAACTTGAGAAAAGAGAATGGAGATAGGATAATAGCTCAAATTTATAACAGTTCTGTGAGAGAAATGCCATTATCTCCATTTTGCAGATGGGGAGGCAGAATATGAGAAACTAAGATATCTGCTCATGGTTACACAGCTTCACAGACATGATTTGAATCCAGGTCTTCACAACTCCAAGTACAGCACTGCATCCATTTCTCCATGCTGTTACTATGGAGTTGAAATCAGTTGAAATCAACCTTTTTAGAAGTCACTTCCCATACAATGTTTGTTTTCTACTACATCCTTATAGGATTAATCCAATAAACCAACTACCCAAACTCTCCATGAAAATCCCCTTTGTTTGTTGTTCAGTTGTTTTCATTGTATCTGACTCTTCTTGACCCCCATTGAGGGTTTTTTTTGTAAGAGAGTGGAATGATTTGCTCTCTCCTTTTTCAACTTATTTTATAGATGAGGAAACTGAGGTAAACAAGGTTGTGACTTGCCCAGAGGGGTCTTTCTGATTCTAGAATCAGCATTTTATCCACTTTACCACCTAGTTGCCCCTACAAATCCCCTATCCTACAACATTGACTCAAATCTTTTTCTGTCCTACCCTAATATTCATTTAAATCAAAGTCTATTTGATCATAACCTCCTTCCCTGACATTATTTAGTACTTACTCTGTCTACTACTCAATTATCACTGAAAACCTCTTGAGGACAAGGGTCAGGCTGAGCTTCAGCTTGCTGTAGCCTCTGGAATGGACGATAAGATTATTATTATTATTATTATTATTATTATTATTATTATTGCAGCTCACCAAAGGAGGTATAGCACTCCCTAAACAGTGGAATGTGTAAAAGAGGGATTTCTGAATTGAGCTTTTGCTGGTCCTATTCCTTGTTCCAATCCACCCTATTCCCATTTTGTCTTTTAGGAAACAAAATATGGGGAGCCCACACTATTTAGTTCTTTAAAGCTGCCCACAACCTACCTGTTCTTGCTCACAATTTTCAAGTGACCCTGTGTTCCACCTGGCTCAGGAAAATCAAAAGTTATAGGATCAAATCCCAGTTCTACCTATTAATTACTACAACTAAGGAATTGCATTAGAAAGAAAATCTCTAAGATTCCTTTCAATTTTGTCTTATTCACTGCTTGGGAGAAAGTTTGCCTGTACTAAGACACCTTGTCTAAATACTTACAGCTAAAGCTAGTCATTCAAATTAGTCATTCATTTGCAAAATTTTCTACCATTCCAATAATTCAAATTAATGTATTTCAGTTCAACAAATATGCAACTGGTTATATGCACTAATTGACTAATATTCCTTCAAAATATGCAGTGTATAATCGAGTCATCCATGCTCTTTCATCTAGGACTTGCTCTTGTCCTTCCATAAATTGCCCACAGGGGATCCACTCAATGTGGCAAAGTCCTTCCCTGTTTTCTCCAGAAATCCTAAGGACACAAGTGGGTCACATAGCTAGTAAGCATTTAAGATTAGATTTGAATTTGGGTCTTCCTGACTCCAAATCCAGTACTCTTTCCACCGTAGTATCTAAGTGCTATATCTATATTAGTGTCTTTGACCTGTGATATATCTTTATCAATCTAGAGAGAATATATATGGCTATATATACTAAATGTAACTATCTATATATGACATAGTCAGAACTATATATCATACAGATGGAGAGAGAGAAGAGAAATAAGAAGAGGGAGGGAGAGAGATGGATATAATATTCTACCAATCTTAATTAGACAAATATTTTTCATTTACTTGTTATCTCATCTGCAACTAATCATGCAAAACTTCCAGGGAATTCTAAAATATTCTGGAGCGTGCTGTCGGCTATTATCAGAAAACAGAGGCAATTAAAAGACCTTATCCTAATCATACATAGCAAATACTTCTTCAAATTGGACTCTGCTCAATCTGCTCCAAGACAGTGGCAAACACTTTGGCCATCCTACTTGTTTATATCTTTCTTATGTTTATAAGAAAGTCATTAAAAAAAAGATCATTACCATTGTTTTATCTTTCAAAAAAGACAATATATTTGATAAGTTAATGTCCAGAGGAGGGAACCAGAATGAAGAAAGATTCATGGGAGTTTATGATATATTATAATCAGTCAAGTCGGCATGTTTATCCTAGAAGAAAGAAGACTGGGGGACATGATAATTGTCTTCAGTTAATGGAAGGCTTATCATAGGGAGCAAGGATTAGATTTGTATGTTTGGCCCCAGAGAACAGAACCAAGAGCAATAGTTTAGAAATCATAAAGAAACCAAAGAAAAACTTTATCAATCTAGAGAGAACATGAATTAGAAGCATCCAAAAGTGAGATGATTTGCCTAGAAAGGTGGTGGATCCCTTCCCTAGAAATATTCAAGAAAAGGTTGGACAACAACTTTCAGATATGCTATACTTAGGATTCTTTTGTATAAGAGTTAGATTACGGGCTGCTGAGATTTCTTCCAATTCTCAAATTCTCTGCTCTTGCAAAATATTGAATAATTTTGATTTACGGATGGAAAGAGGTACCCTGTTAGAAGAGAGTCTAAAAGATGGCATTGTCTTTTACCAAATACAAATGTTCTTTTGCAATCCTCCTTATATTTGAATCAATTATGTAATAGTAAAAATGTAGTCCAATGTGGAATATTGCTTTTGAAAGCTTCCTATTCCCTATTAACACTACTACTGAGCAAATTCTTCATGAATAAATGTATTATTCTGTTTAAGATTTTGCACAGATGAGAAAGTATGCATATAGATCAGTAGTTGTTGTTATCCCCTTTATCACTTTTTGTTTCTTTTTTAGGATTAATATGGTCTGCAGATTTCCATGCCTTTAATATCTTTCTCTCCTTCAGAAATTTTAGAAATAAATTCTTCATCATCCTCCCAATTAACTCCACCCATCTTATATGTAAAATTGTTTTAATTCAACTGCTTTTTCTGACTTTGTTCTTTTTGTTGCCTATTTCCTCTTCTATAAGCACATTTGGAACTATGATGTTAGAATCCAAGTATCTTTGGTTCTAATATCCTTGATGATGAAAGCAGTTTACTTTTAAAAATCTTTGCAGATCTGTTCCATTTTTCTATTGTTTGTTATCACCTTCCATTTCTATCCTTAATTGCCCTAATGACGCCTTGAAAATAGTTTCACTCTCCACTACTTTATTTATAAAGCACTACAAATCATCTGTCATTATTTTTTTTATTATTTGCATTTATATTTCCTATTTTTTTATGGTACCTGGGAGCCTAGAAGATTGGTTGTGACTTTGACAGAAAAAGGGAAGTTTGATAAAGCTAAGGGTTTTGGAGAAAAGATGATGAGGTCTGTTTGAGATGCCTGCTGGTGGATCTGTCTGTCCCATTCCAATATATCCTCTATGAAGCCACCAAAGTGATTTTCCTAAAGCATATGTCTAACCATGTCACTTCCTTACTCAATAAACCTCAGGAGCTCCCTATAAGCACTAAGATCAAATATTAAATGCACTTGTTTTAAATTTAAATTTAACATTTAAAATCCTTTATAATCTAGCCTCCAGTCACCTACCTATCCAGTCTTCTTACAACTTTCTCCCTTTTCATGAACTGTTCAATACAGTGACAATGGCCTCCACCAACAACTTATTCTATATTTTAGCTACCAGCATTTGCTCTAGAATGCTCTTCCTTTTCAACTCCATTCATTGACTACTTGATTGACTGATGGATTCTAAACATACAGTTTGAAACATCTAATAAACAATTGCTAACACAGGACTGAAACTCAAGAGAAAGACTAGTGCTGGATATATAAATTTTTCTTCAATCAGTAACCCATTTTTCCATCATCATGAACTTGAAAAATTGCTCACAATGGTGGGTTTTATTTGTTTATTTGTTTGTTTTAATGTCAGATTTTGTTTGGGTATTTTCCATTTTATGCTTTCTTCTTTCTTTCTTTTTTTATTAAAGCTTTTTATTTGCAAGACATATGGATGGGTAATTTTTCAACACTGACCCTCTCAAAGCCTTCTGTTACAAATTTTTCCCTCTTTCCCCCCACTCCCTCCCCTAGATGGCAGGAAGTCTAATACATATAAATTATGTTGATATACTTGACAAATCAAATATGTGTATACATATTTATACAGTTACCTTGTACAAAAGAAATCAGATCTACAAGAAAAACAAAACAAAACAAAACCTGAGAAGGAAAACATAATGCAAGCAAACATCAATAGAGAGTGTGAAAATGCTATGTTGTGGTCCACACTCAGATCCCACATGCCTCTTCCTGGGTATATATGGCTTTCTTCAACACAACTGGAACTGGTTTGAAATATCCCATTGTTGCAGAGAGCCATGTCCATCAGAATAGATCATCATATAGTCTTGTTGTTGCCATGTACAATGATCTCCTGGTTCTGCTCATTTCACTCAGCATCAGTTCATGCAAGTCTCTGCAGGCCTCTCTGAAATCGTCCTGCTGGTTGTTTCTTACAGAACAATAATATTCCATGACATTCATATCCCATAATTTGTTCAGCCATTCTCCAATTGATGGGCATCCACTCAGTTTCCAGTGTCTTGCCACTACAAAAAGGGCTGCCACAAACATTTTTGCACATGTGGGTCCCTTTCCCTCCTTTAAGATCTCTTTGGGATGTAGGCCCAGTAGAAACACTGCTGGGTCAAATGGTATGCACAGTTTGATAACTTTTTGAGGCTGGTTCCAAATTGCTCTCCAGAATGGTTGGATCCGTTCACAGTTCCACCAACAATGTATCAGTGTCCCAGTTTTCCCACATCCCCTCCAACATTCCTCATTATCATTTCCTGTCATTTTAGCCAATCTGACAGATGTTTAGTGGTATCTCAGAGTTGTCTTAATTTGCATTTCTCTGATCAATAGTGATTTGGATATGCTTTCTTCTTGCTTTGAATGAATTTTTATCTTCACCCTAAGAAGTCAGTGATCTGATTGGACAGAAGCAGAAGGGAGCAACATGGAATTAAAGATTATTTTGCATTTTCCTTTCTTTTCTAGATTACTAAAGCCAAACAGCTCATAAGCAAGTGATCAACCTCCCAATGTTTGATCTCTCCATATTTACAATGGTCTTCAGAAGGAAGACTTAATCTGTTGCCAGAATCATGCTTAAAGCTTTTCAACATAGTGGAGTCTGTTGGAGATTATATACCAATGGCAAAATCTTCAGAAACCCAGGATCATCTCCATGTCACAATATGGTATCATAATAGGATTTGTAGAAGACAATATTCAGCATTCATTAAATATTTAAAAAGTGGATGCTCCAGAGACTAAATTAAATAATGTACATACTGTCTCCACAAAGTTTACAATCTAGTAGTGGAACTAAGACAAGGACACAAATGCCCATAATGCATTGAAGCTGGGGAATGTAAAAAAAAAAAAAAAAAAAAAAAAAAAAAAAAAAAAAACCTCATGGAAAAGGTATCACTTGGAAAGAAGCGAGGAAGTTAAGAGGACAGAATCAAATTCTCATCAATTGATGAAAATTCTCATCAAATGAGAAACACATAGTTGAATGGGGGCTAATTTGGTCACTAGCTCTATTACCCCCTTTCTTATGGGCTGGCAGAGGGATGTGCTGAAGCATGACTAACAACTGGCTCTCCAAACAACAACAACCCACTTTTAAATTTAAATCTGCATTATTAACATATTCTTAAGTTTTTACAATCAACAAAACATTCATGCCCTTGTTTATAGCAGAGGTATAAATGCTCACACTGAAAATCTAACAGTTGGCTCTCCTGAGTCCCTGTGAGCTGGCTCCAGCATGTCCCAGGGCTGGTAAATAAATTTTAGTGCTGTCATATTTAAAAAATAAAAAACTCTAGAAGCTTTTCTTTTTCAGTGAAATCTACTCACTCTTATAAAGGCCAATGTTGTGAGTTTTAGTTTGAGGCAATTATTTAGTTGAGGCAAAGAAATCAAAGCAAGAGTTACTAAACCCACAGTCTAAGGTGAAGAAACATATATATATATATATGTGTGTCTGTGTGTTTTTGAGTTATAAAATAATATATATATATATATATATATATTCTTTTATAGCTCCTATGGAGGCAGACAGAACTTTAGTTAGGTGGAGAAATAAAAACTGAGAATCACAGTTTTGGGAGATCATCCAGGGAAGATCACTTTCATTTTACAGCTAGAGAAACTGAGACCCAGAAAGAATTGATATGCCTAAGGTGATATGGCAGTTTTGGGGCAGAATTGTATCTGGAATCTAGGTCTGCTGACTCTCAGTTCAGTATTCTCTCCATATTCCAGTGGTGCACAGTTAGTTTTTACTTAATTATAGTAATAGGGAAAGAATTATATGAAGTTCTGGATTATGAAACAGGACCTGAATTTGAACTCTGGCCTTGCTACTTTTTATCTGTGTGATCTTGGATAAAGTGACTTGACCTCTCTTGGTCTCAGTTTACTCATCTATAAAAATAAGGGAACTGATTTCTTACAATGATTTCTTACAATGATTTTTCAAGATTATAGAATATGAACAAAAGTATTTTGAAAACTGTAAAGCATTTTAAAATTATATATTGCAATGACAACATCCACATTTTACAATACCCAGGGTATCTCTAGCTATCCCAAAGTTTGTTATGAGATTCTCAAAAAATTCCTGAAATACTATTTGATTCACTTTAGCTAAAAATTAAATAGATGCTATGCAACACTTCTAGGAGGGGATAGAGAGAGGAAAGAGGACAGTTCTAAAATTAAACAAACAATAGTGTATAACAGCTCCAAGAAGGTTGGCAGTCACTGCTTTGCAGGTCAAATTCCAGGACAATTAACTGTTAGAGGCTTTCACAAGTCTCCTTTTGAAATGAAATCTCCTTGTATACAATATTACTTCTGAGTTTTGGGCCAGAGTTTAGGAATCTTTTTTTATCATAGAGAGACTTGGGTGGTAGAGGAATTTTGACATGTAGGGGTCCTACTTAATCCTATACTGGTTACTTAAGGAAAATCCTCCACTCACCTAAACTAGAGAGGTGTTTGATGATCTATCTGACAAAAGAATACTTTACCATTGGAATGTGGCCACTTCAGCATGTAGAAGCACAGACAACTTCTGGAACTGTGGTCCAAGGACTTAAACCCTAATTTCTCCCACACACCTTCTAGTTCCACTGTTTTAGAAGTTTTTAACATTTACCCAGGTAATGAATTGCTTTATCTCTACTATGTGTAGCAAAAGATTTACTAAATAAATAATCAAGGTAAGAAGGGAAGGAGACTGAGACAAAGATATCATATACTATAATAAATTTAAAATATGCAACCTGAATATAAAAACTCATACCATTTCTTTAAAAATTAGAAGAGGATGAGATCAGATATCTTTTACAACTATAACTAAGCAGAAAAGCATTAGCTATCAAGGAGTAAAGTAAATCAGGAAAGATTAAATAGACAATTTTGACTGCATAAATTTAAAATTCTTTTGCAGAAATTAAATAAATGAAGATAAAATCAAAAGAAAACAAATGGAAAATATTTCTACTAAATTTTATTGATAAAAGCCTCATCCAAAATACACAGGGAACTGACACAAATAACATCAAGAGTCATTCTACAATAGATAGAAGGATATAAATCAATAGTTTCAAGGAAAGATTAGCAAACTATAAGTGACCATATGAATATATGCTCAAATAACTATTGCTAAGAGGAATGTAAGTAAAAACAACCCCAAGGTTTCATGTTATTCCATTTAAATTGGTAAATATGGGGAGAAAATGGAGATATACAATGTTGGGGAGGGGTTTGATATAAGAAGTCAGGCAGAGTGATGCACTATTGATAGAGCAGTAAAATGATATAACTATTGGATTTCAATTTGGAAGGATAAAAAAAAAAATAGGACTAAATGGCCCTATCCTTTAAGCCACAAAATTCTTTAACTTACTCTTAGATTTGAATAAGAAAGCCAAGACAAAAATAAAGGTCTAATCATGCCAAAATATTTGTAACAGCATTTTTAGTATAAAAAAGAATTGTAAGCTAAAGTAAATGTCCATTGTTTGAAAAAATTTAATTTTTTTAAAAAATGAGATGCTATTGTTCAGTAAGAAATTATGAATATGAGGTTTATGTAAACTGGTAGAAGACAAAACCAGCAGAACCAAGAGAATAATATACACAACAACTATAAAAATGTAAATGAAATGATCATTAGAATCGAGTTGAATTTTAGTAATAGAAAAACTAATGAATGCTCCAGAGAAAAGAAAATGGAACATACTTCTTATCACATGGGAAAAAAGTAAGGGACTACCAGGAAAAAGCAGTATCTACAATGTGGATGTGGTCTTTGACTCAGATCATCTGTTTTTGCTTACTTATTTCAGTTTATCACAAATAATAGTGTATAAAAGCTCCAACAAAGTGGACAGCCACTGCTCTGCAGGTCAAATTCCAGGACAATTAACTCTAAGGGGCTTTCTCAGGTCTCCTTTTGAAATAAAATCTTTTAGTATATAAATATTACTTTTGAGATTTTGGTCAGAGCTTAAGAATCTTTTTAGTCATATTGAGACTTGGGTGGTAGAGGAATTTGACATTTAGTGTTCTATTTCAATTCTATACTGGTTTAGTAAGGAAAAGCCCTTACCTCACCTAGAGAAGTGTTTGATAATATAACTGACCAAGGAAATATTGTATAATTGAGCTCTAGAGCAAGACACTGAAAAATGACTGTTACATAAAAGTAAAAGGAATCAGCAAAACATTTAAAGAGCAGGGTAGGAAGTGTTTCTGAATAGTAGTTGAAAAAACACTGGACCAAAACACTTGAGGTTTTTTTGTTTTTGTTTTTGTTTTTTTATTACATCTCATCTTTAAAATAGGGATAATAATACTTGCACCACCATAATGATCAAACACAATAACAAGTTATATTTTTAATGCTTTAAAATGTACAAAGTATTTTCCTAAGTTTAATTTAACAAACATTTATTTACCTCTTAACAGCTTGTGAGATAGATAGTGCCAGTGTTATCATTAACATTTTTCAGATAAACAAATGATGGCTGAGAGTCACATAACTAGTAAAGAGTAGAATTGGCACTCAAAAAGAAGAATTCTGACTCCAAGTTCAATACTTTCCACTACACCATTAAAATGATTGTGAAAACACTTTGTGATCATCAAGTTCTACAAACACATAAAATACAATCATTAATAAAAGCAAACTGTGGTTTCATTGGTGGTTCAGAAAATTCCCAGGGAGGAAGTTCCCTCTAAACCAACTGTTTTACAATTTTAACTTTACAGAGCTGCCTGGGGCATTGAGAGATTAAGTGAGTCTCCCAATTCAAGTAGCCAATGTGGGCTCTAAAATAGGCTCTTTATGCCTTTAGGGGTTAAGGAGAAAGGAAAAGTGAAAGAAATAAACATTTATATTGCACCTAAAATGTGCCAGGGACTATCCTAAGTGCCTTTTACAATTATTATTTCATTTGATGAAATCATGCAATAAATATCCAATATGTAACAGTTTCTATCAAGTCAGGACCAATAATAAATTGAGAAAATAATCACTTCAAATTGCTGCTATGAAATCAACAGCATTTCTATATAATAATAACAAAACAAAAGAAGCAATGATAAAAGGGGAATTTTGTTGTTGTATAGTCATTTCATTCATGTCTGACTCTTTGTGACCTCATTTGGGGTTTTCCTCGAAAAGATTTGCTTTGTCCTTTCCTTCTTCAGCTCATTTTACAGAAGAGGAAACTGAAGCAGAGTGAAGTGACTTGCCCAGGATCATGCAGCTAGTGTGAGGTAGGATTTGAACTTAAGTCTTCCTGAATCCAGGCCTGAGCTCTATCATACCACCTAGCTGCCCAATGAAAGGAAAATCCCATTCCAAATAACTACAAAATGAATAAAATATCTGAGGATCAGCCACCCAAACACACAAAATAAGTTCAATTACAAAGTGCTTCTTAAAGAAATAAAGAACAACTTAAATAGCTTGAGGTACATTCAATGCTCAAGGCTAAAACAGGCTGAGAGAATAAAAAAACGACAACACTACCAAAGTTAATTTGCACATTTAAAACTACACCAATCAAATTACCAAGGGAATATTTTTTTTTAAACTGATAAAATAATAATATTCATTTGGGGGGGAAATGAAAGCTCTAGACTATCAGGGGAAATTATTAAAAGAAGCAAGAATGAAGAAAAAATAGTACTTCTAAACCTCAAATTATATTATAATTATAGCAACAATCATTCAAATCATTTAGTATTAGTTAAAAAAAAATAGAAGAACAAAATAGATTAGACAAGGAGGAATCAAAAACAATGGAACTCAGTAACCCAGTATTTGATAAAGTGGAAAACATAAATTATCAAGGAAAATTTCCCTATTGGGTTAAAAAAAAATGCTGGGAAAACTGGAACTCAATCTAGCAGAAAATAAGTCTTGGACCAAAATCTTACATCACACTCCACAACACATTCTGAATGATACCTTAATATTAAAGTATATACTAAAAAAAAATTAAATGAAGAGCTCTCACAGTTATGAGTAGGAGATATATTTTTGATCAAACTATAGAGGCAATTACAAAAGAAAAAATATATAACTTTGATTATATGACATTGAAATGATTCTGTATAAGCAAAATTAATAAACCTAGGATAAAAAGGGAAGCAAAGTAGGGGGAAAAAGCCTTTATATCAAATTTCTTTGATAAGGGTATAATTTCCAAAATATATACATTTTATATTTCCATATAAATAAATACATTTTGCCTAGTTAGCTATTTCTGTATTCTACATCATTAACAATAATTTTCTAATAGTAATTGTTGTTCAGTCATGAATGACTCTTCAGAACCCCATTTAGGATTTACTTGGCAAAGATACTGGAGTGGTTTGCCATTTCTTTCTCCAGCTTATTTTACAAATGAGGAAACTGAGGCAAACAAAGTTAAGTCAGTTGCCTAGGTTGAAGAGCTAGGAAATGTGAAGCCATATTTGAATTCGAGAAGATGAGTCTTTTGACTCCATTATCAACATTCTATACATTGCACAGCCTGGCTGTCCTCAAAGAGGATGAACAGTTTTTAAAAGAACTACAAAGTATTCACAGCCATATAGAAGAATGATGCAAATCACCAATAATAAAAGAAATGAAAAATCAAAACAATTCTGAAGTTTTACCTCATATCCTAGAAATTGGCAACGATGAGCAAAAAAAAAAAATGGGGATGATGAATGTTGTAGGAATTTTGGAATTATAAGCACACTAATATAGTTAGTGGAACTATGATACGGTATAACCGTTTTGGAAAGCAATTTAGAGTTGTGCAAATAGAGTGACTGAAATGTCCATATCCTTTGACTCAGAGACTTCACTATTGGACTTAGACCCTAATGAAGCCATCAATAAGAAGAAAGTTCCCACATATACCAAAATATTTATATTAGTACTTTTATTCTAATAACAAAGAACTGGAAAAAATAATGAGTATTAAAAATTTTTAAATCAAGTATGACTCAAATGAAGATAAATAAGACTTAACCAAAATGGGAGCTCCATAGATATTACATATTATATATGTTTTCAAACTTTTTCAGTGTATTGATCCAATGTGCTTAATTTTTTTCTTCTTTTTTCCCCTTTTGTATCTCTAAAAAATGCTATTTGTTTTATGAGATGTCTCAGAGAAGAAATGGGAGGGATGATGATGATGATATAAAAAAAAGATATCAACAAAAGTTATTTTAAAAAAATAACTAGTTTCATCCCCTTTTTTCTTTCCTTACTATTGCCTTCCTTTTATTCTCCCTTCTCTTTCTCTTCTTAAAACCCTGAGAAGAGAATCTATCCATCCCTAGTTTCTCAGCTTTCCCTTTTCCTCAGCATTCTTTCTGTGTGGATAGTTAGGGCAAACTTTTTGAAGTGATGAGAGAATTCATTTTGGAGGCTCAAAAACATTTCCAGTTGGATGCCAGCATATCCCAGAGGATTTTTCACCCAGTCAGCTTAGAAGTTCCACTCTGGAACTTGTGTTGTCCTAATTGATGAGTGAATGAGGGCAAACTCAGGAGGTCCAGTTTTATCTAGCTGATTTCATTAATGTTTCATAATTCATCTTAGCCATCTTCTTGCCAATACTCCAATGCTTGCCAATATGTGTACCCCTTTTTTGTTTCCTCTTCTAGGAAGTGTAATGACCCTTACTATTTGGAAGGGTCTGCCATCTACTCCCAACCCCATGTCTCCACTCATTATCCCTGTAAGTTTTTAAACCAAAACATCCTTTCCTGGCCATCATGACTCTTTATATGTCGTCTCTCTCAGTGCATTATAAGCAACTTGAGGGCAAAAACTGTGATTTGTTGTTGTTGCCTTTCTTTGTATCCTCAACATTAAGCATAGTGCCTGACACATAGTAGGGACTCAATAAATGTTAATTGACTGATTGACAGTGACACTGACAAATGACATTGTCATTTGTGATAGTGGCAAGTATCTATGATGAGTTTATCTCCCTCTGTGCTGATAATAATGATCAGTTGTTACATCTTTCAAAGAAATGAATTATGTAGAACTTTAAATGACTACAAGCATCTACCTGAAACAGTTATCTCTTATCTTTAACCCCAATATTCTTCCACCGATATAATGTAGTTTCAAATCATAAAATACCATATTGTTTGAAAATTTAAAAATTAGAGATAACCCAACAGGCAATGAAAAGGCATGTGATAGGTATAAATAAGCTGCAAAATATTAGTGAAGAAACTGATCAACCAAAGTAGTGAAAAAGATATTACATATATATTATGTATATATAAATGTTATGTGTGTGTTTGTTAATATTATTTCTGAGCAGCAATATGGCATAGTAAAAAAAAAACTAAATATCCATCAGAAGAACTGGGTAGATACTGTCTGTATGACAATATTCAAGGCTTTTCACTTTTCTGGGGTAAGAAGGGTATTATTACTTACTGCATAGGATTATGAAGAAAGTACTCCATATACCTTAAAAATGCTTTTTAAAATGCATGCTTTGTTGTAATACCACTTCTTCCTGTGAGCCATCCTGCAACATTTGGTTGTCTTTGTACCTCTGGATAATGTCTAGCCATATTATATTCGGTCAATAAAATCTTAACATAATGATAAAATAAAGACATTACCTCTGGGGCACAGCATTAATGACACTCTTCAATCTCTCTAATACACATTCTTTTTATTGCTGTGACCAAAACACAAATCTTCATCTCTACCTATTGAAATTTTCCCTTTCCTTTAAGGCCCAATTGAGGTGCACACTATTCAACTAAAGATTTAAATACCTGCTCTGTGCTAAGCCCTGTCCTAACTGCTGGGGATACATATAAGAAAAAGAAAGATATTCTCACCTTCCAGGAGCTTACAATCTAAAGAGGAAGACCATAAAAGGATCTTACTTCCTACTCTTATTCTCATTTATATGACAATTATTTATCTGTAGGTTTCTCCCTTCCACTTTCTCTCTCCACCCTTCTCCCTCCCCACACCACCCACCTTCCCCCACTGTAAGTAAATGCCTTAAGGGTAGTGACTCTATCTTGTTATATATTGGTATTCCCAGTACACAGGTCATTGGACATAGTAGAAAAGAAATGCTTTTTGAGTTAAATTGACCTTTTCTTGTTTCCTCTTTTTCTACTCTATGACTGTCTGTTCCTTTTTCTTTATTCTAAGTTTGTGATTTAGGATTCTTAATGGTGTCTAGGAGCATTGCTTAGCAGCCTCAATGATTAGCCCCGTGGGCTTAGGAAGTGATTCTATTTTAACTATGTTTCTGCAAGAACATTTTTACTTGGCATGACATCTCTGTAGTCATTTCTATACACAATCAGTTGATGACTTAACTCGTCAAATTAAGCCCACCCTGATGAAATACCTGTCTACTTAGCAAACCATTAAGAACTTAAATACCACTGTCCAAAAGCCAATGCCATGTAATGACTATCCCTAATGGTTCCTCTTTCAGAAGGCAGGTTTCAACATGCTACTTAAGGAAATAGAGCCTTCTTTGGAGTGAAGCTGGATAAAATAGCTCATGTTGCAGTATGGATTCTATCTCCCTTTAAAAAGAAAAACATATTTCTACCACTTAATGTTTCTTTTCAGTATTCTTCCATTACTGATTTCCAGAACAATTCCTAATAGTTAATAGGAAAACATATTAAATATATACTTATTTGAAGAACTACTTATTGACTACTTATACTTATTTGAGTAATAACTATTTATACTTATTTGAATACTAATTATTTAATCTTTAAAATTATTTTAATAGAATCCCAAATCCCAATTATAACTTAATATTTTATTCCACATATAGCATTTTACATTTATGAAATATTTTCAATCATCCTTTGTCTATAAAATTGTTTATATCATGAAGTCATAACTAGAGATCTTATCCTTTCATAATAAGCAATTTCCTTGGAATGACATGGAATGACTTTTGACAATGAATAGCACAGAAAGAAATCAAAACATCAAATTCAGATATTCCTAATCTCCAAATTGCAGTGCCACAAATTGCATGTAAATATGTTGTCAGGACAGTGTATTTTTTTCTATGAGGAATGAGATCTGAAGAGAAAGGGAAAACAACTATAATGTCTATATTGTATCAAAATTCCAAGTTGATGATGCATTATTGGTGGAACTGTGAACGGATCCAGCCATTCTGAAGAGCAATTTGGAACTATGCTCAAAAAGTTATCAAACTGTGCAAACCCTTTGACCCAGCAGCATTTCTATTGGGCTTATATTCCAAAGAAATCATAAAGGAAGGAAAGGGACCCACATGTGCAAAAATGTTTGTGGCAGCCCTTTTTGTAGTGGCTAGAAACTGGAAACTGAATGGATGCCCATCAATTGGAGAGTGGCTGAACAAATTATGGTATATGAATGTTATGGAATATTATTGTTCTATAAGAAACGACCAGCAGGATGATTTCAGAGAGGCCTGGAGAGACTTGCATGAACTGATGCTGAGTGAAATGAGCAGAACCAGGAGATCATTATACACGGCAACAACAATACTATATGAGGATCAGCTCTAATGGACATCACTCTCTTCAACAATGAAATGCTTCAAACCAGTTCCAATTGTTCGGTGAAGAGAGTCATATACACCCAGAGAGAGGGATGTGAAATGTGAACCACAACATAACATTTTCATGTTCTCGATTGATGTTTGCTTGCATTGTGTTTCCTTTATTTGATTTTTCTTTCTTGTAGATACGATTTTTCTTGCACAACAATGATAAGTGTGGAAATATGTATACATATATTCTATTTGTCAAGTATTTTAATACAATTAACATGTAGTGGATATCCTGCCATCTAGGGGAGGGGTGGGGAGTAGGGGGGGAAAATTTGTAACAGAAAGCTTTGTAAAGGTTAATGTTGAAGAATTACCCATATATATGTTTTGCAAATAAAAAATAAATAAATAAATTTTAAAAAAATTCCAAGTTGACTTATAATCCTTTATAAATCTGTCTTGTTCTTTGTCTTAGATTTTAAGAGCCTTAAAGTCTGACTTTCAAATTTCACAGTCACAGACTTTAAAAGAAAGAAAGGGAAAAAAAGGGATGTTAGAGATTGGTAAAACATTTTTCATTTTACAGATGAAAAAAATCAAGGCCCAGAGAAACAAAAATTATTTGTCCAAGGTCCCCCAAGCAATCCTCCTGTATGAGCCTCCTGTATGAAAATATTCTGTTATATCAGGAGAGGGGAAGGAGAGAAAAAGATAAAAGACTAGAATAAACATAATCCCTGTCCTCATGAAATTTGTGGCCTAATAGGAGGTGATGACAAATAGACAAGTAACTATATGAGGTAAAATATGAGAGGTAAAAATAAAGTGTTATATGAAGACTAGGGCTATACGGATGATTTTTAAGGTTATTACCTACTAAAGATATCAGGGAAAGCTACATGGAGAAAGTCATTAAACAATAAGGCAAGGAGGGGCAAGGAATTCCAAGAAATGAAATAGCAAAAGAAAAGAAAGTAAGTAATACAGGAAAATACAAAGTTTATTAACTGAATTAATTACAGCTTTATCATTATACCAACCAACCTACCAAGGAGTTATTTTATAGGACTACACAAAATAATAATATTTAATTAGAGAAACAGGGGAATGATATGGAATTGGAGGGAGAGTAGAAATTAAGGGTACATGTTATTGAGTACATGTTATAAATCAGTGTCCCTTTTAGAAGAAATTTCTGAACACTGCATTTTAGCCACAAGAAATAATTTGAGAAATGATTTTTATTAATTTAGATTAATCTAAGTATTTCTGCTTAGCAGTTATCCTACAGCTCTTAAAATTTCTCTTTCCTAAAAAAATTTTCATTTCAGAGTTACAGTATTTTAAGCCTGGAAAGACCTACACTGATGCCAAGTGAAATGAGCAGAACCAGGACAACTTTGTACAGAATAACAATAAGATTAAGTGGCTCTTTTCACCAATGTGGTGAAGCAGGACAATTCCAATAGACTTGGGATGGAAAATGCCAATCATAGACAGAGGGAACTATGGAGAGTAAATATGGACCAAAGCATAGTATTTTTATCTTTCTGCTTTTTTTTTCTTTCTCATGGTTTGTTTTTTTTGTTTTTTCTTCCTTTTGGTCAGATTTTTCTTGCATGACATGACAAATATAGAAATATGTTTAAAAGTAATGCACACATTTAGCCTATATCAGATTGCTTGCTATCTTGGGGAATGGAGAGATAAGAGAGGGAGAGAGAAAAATTTAGAACACAAAGTTACACAAAAATGAATTTTGAAAACTATCTTTATATGTATTTGGAAAAATAATATACTATTTTAAAAATAAAGCTGTAGCATTTTCAGAAAACAGTCAAAATTCCATAGATATGGATAAAAGATAGTTTAAACTTGTTTGTTTCATCAGATAGTGTATTTTTTGGTTTTTTATTTTACTTTTTTTTTTAACAATGCAATATTTATAACTTTCCTCATACCCCTGAAGGATCATTTTCCTAAAATATTCAATCCCTCTTTGATCATTCCCTTCTACGTTTCTCCTCTATAATTGGTCAAAGATGAACTCAGGAACCTGAAATAATCAAAGACTTTTCCTTTCCCTTAGTTTGATCATTACCTGAATCCAGTATAAGTCCAGTTATCTCCTCATTAGGAACAAGTCTTCCCTGAACTTTTACTAATAACTAATATTTCTATAGTGCTTTAAGATTTACAAAGTGCTTTACACATGTTCATATTGTTTTCACAACAACCCTCTAGGAAAAGTGTTATTATTATGCTTATTTTTCAGATCCTTATTTATCCTTATTAACCAGACTTTTCAGATTTACCACAAGAAACTCATGATCTATCCAGTTACACATGTAGTAAGTATCTGAGATAGGATGCAAATTCAGATCTTTCTGATGCTAGGTAGTAATATTCTATGTCTCTTTCAAATTAGCTCAAAGGCTTCAAAATGTGATCATTTTAAGTATTTCTTAATGCTTAAAAGAGGAAGTAGGAAAGTTTAGTCTGTATTTGCATCTTGAAAATATTGTAAACTAATTAAAAAACAGAAAAGGAGGTAAGTAGATAGACTATAAAATAAGACCTAGAAGCAACTGAATTCAGCAATCTAGTATTCAATTAAACCAAAAACACCAATTAAAAGGAAAGGAAGGAGTCTTCTTATTGGACACAAACTTAGAACACTAAAAAGCAAATTGGCAGATTATAGATTTAGACCAACGTCTTACACCATCTACCATAATAAGCTCCAAATAGATACTTAATCTAAATATAAAAGATCTCATCATTTTAAAAATCAAAGAACAAAATGAGATATATTTCACAGATATCACTGCAAAGAAAATCCTAAACCAAGCAAAACAGATTAAATTTTAATACATAAAAATAGATCATTTTGGTTAGATACATTTAAAAGTCTTTTTTTACAAGTTTTTCACATTTAGAAGTGATTTTTAAATTTTTTTACATCATTTTCATTTCAAATATATGCTCAGTGGTATCAAACTCAGATAGAAACACTAAATCATACATAAGACTCCCTATATTGTTTACTTCTTGTCACTGTTCATTTTTCATTTTCAAAGAGGAACAATGACATCATAGGTAAAGTTTTGACTTGCATGTGAATTGGATTTAAGTAAGGCAGAGTTTGCAAAATCCTCAGGCTCATTCTCCTTGACTCACTGAAGTCCAGTAGCACTCAAAATGACTGGTAATGGTCCAGGATGAAGCGAAACACATCTTTGATGTCTGATCAAGTACTACATATTGACTTAGTTTGGAAATGTAATATTATCTATGCTTTATTATATTTTTATTTTGTTAAATGTTTCTTCAATTATATTTTAATCTTTTGGGGACTACATTCAGGAATTTTGTGGTCAGTGTATGGTCCTCTTGCTCTCATGTTTGACTCCTGCAATGCATCAATTGAATTTGACAATAAATGTGACCTTCTACACACATAGTCCCTCACCTCTGCACAGAAGAGGGGAAGAAATATATTTTTCTCTTCTTTGGGACCAAGTTCAATCATTATAGTTATTTAGTATTCAGTTTGATTTTTGTTGTTATTTTTTCCATTTACATTATTATAGTCAATGTGTATTTTATTTTATTTTCCTGCTTCTACTTACTTCATTTTGCATATATACATGTAACTCTCCCCAAGATTCTCTTTACATATCATATTCATTGTTTCTTATACCACAGTACTATTCCCTTCTATTCATACACAACTTATTTATTTATAACAATTAGTTGGCAACTACTTTGTTTCCATTTCTTTGCTACTACAAAAAAAGTGCTGATATAAATATTTTGGAGTTAATGGAGCATTTCTGTTTAATCATTGACTTCTTTGGTGTATATATCTAGGAATGGATCCAAAAATATTGACATGTTAATCATCCTTTTAGCATAATTCCAAATTGCTTTCTAGAAAAGATGGACCAATTCATAGCCTTTCTTTTCACAAAACTTCCAAAATCAGCCTTTCCCATTTTTTGGGTATTTGCCAATTTGCTGGGTATGAGATAAAACCTCAGAGTAGTATTGACTTGCATTTCTCTAATTACTAGTGATTTGGAGTAATCTATCATATGTTCATTTATAATTTACAATTTTTGCTCATATCCAATGACACCTTATGCACTGAGGAATGATATTCAGTCTCATATATTTGTGTTTGTTCAGGTACATCTTGGATATCCAACTCTTAACAGAAATGTTTGATGCAAAAATTTTCTGTCAAATGAATCTAGTTATACTAATTTTATTCATGCAAATACTTTAAATTTTATATAACTGAAATTAACTCTTGTATATTTTGTAATCATGTCTATCCTTTCTGTGGTTGAGAATTTTTCCTCTAGCTATATTTGTGAAAAGTATTTAGTCTGTTTTTTTTCTTCAAAACTGTACAATCAAAAAAAAAAACTGTACAAACAAGATCAATGCAAATAGGAGAAGAGATACTATCTCCTAGGGGAAAAATTCTGTGTTAAATATCCTTGATAAAAATCTGAAATTCAAGATATGTAGGAAACTGACACAAATGAATAAAACCAAGAGCCATTCCCTAATAAACAAAGATTGAGGGAAATCAACAGTCATATGATTTTAATGGGTTTTGTATTTCTTGCCTTGCCATGGATTTGAGAGTGGTCGGGGAGGGAAATAATTCAAAACTGAAAATGAAACAGAAAAAAAAAAAAAAAGGTCTCATCACTATTACTTAGTAACATGCATATTACCATATCTGATCTTAACTCATATCCATCAAACAAGTAATAATAAAGACAAAAATCATTAGTATTAAAAGGGTTATGGGAAGATGAGAACACTGATACACTATTTTAAAATTTTATTTTATTCTGAACTTGAGAAATAAAACAAGCATTTTAATAACATAATAGTATAGGCAGGGAAAGATGATTACACATTATAAAGAGTAATTTTGCCCAATTAAATGTCAATAAATTTGGCAATTTAAGTGAAATAGAAGAATATTGACAAAAATATAAACTGTCTAAATTAGTAGAAGAGGAAATAGAATATCTAAATAGACTGTTTTAGAAAAAGAAATTGAATAAGTCATAAGTGAATTTCCTAAGAAAAAGCCCCAGGACCAGACAGATTTATAAATTCTCTCAAAGTAACTCCAACGTTCAACAAATTATTTGGAATAACAGGCAAAGAAGGAGTCCTACCAAACTCCTTTTATGAAATAAATATGATAATATATCTAAACCAAGAAGAATAAAGAGAAAGAAAATTATAGACCAATTTCATTAATAAATAATGGATGTAAAAATCCTAAATAAAATGCTAGCTAAACGATTACAACAATATATTGCAAAGATTATATATTATGACCAAACAGGATTTATACTAGGAAAGCAAGGATGATTTAATATAAGAAAAACTATTAACATAATTGATTGTATCGATAATAAAACTAACAAATCATATGATTATATCAATAGATGCAGAAAAACCTTTTGATAAAATGCAACACATTTCTATTTTAAAAGACACTTGAAAGTATAGTGATTATTTCCTTAAATTGATTTTAAAAAATCATCTACCTCAAAATTATCAGTAAGCATTATTTGTAAGAGGAATAAACTAGAAGTCACCAGGAAGATGAGGTATGAAACAAGGATGCCCACTGTTACCAATATTTTATTGGAAATCCTAGCAATAGCAGTAAGAGAAGAAAAAGAAATAGAAGGAATCATAATAAGAAACAAGGTAATAAAACTCTCTCTTTTTGCAGACACTATGATGATAGAAACTAAAAAGTTAGTTGAAACAATAATTTTAGCAAAGTAGCAGGACATAAAGTAAATTGACATAAATCAGTATTCCTATATATCACAAGCAAAAATGTACCAGAAATAACAAACATATTATTGGTGGAAATAATTGAAATTATTTTGGAATAATCCCTTCTGGAAATAATTTGAAATTTCATTTAAAATATTTATTATAGGGGCAGCTCATTTGGTGTAATGGATAGAGCACCAGTCCTCAAGTCAGGGCTTAATTCCATTGCCTCAGCAATATATATATAATATTCATTATAGGAGCAACTAGCTAGCACAGTGGATAGAGCTCTGGCCCTGAAGTTAGGAGGATCTGAGTTCAAATTTGACCTCAAACACTTAATACTTCCTGGCTATGTGACCCTGGGAAAGTCACTTAATGCCAATTGCCTCTGCCAAAAAAATAAAAATAAAAATACATTCACTATTCTACTCATATTGCTTAGTAATCCCACTACTGGAACCTGTAGCCCAAAGAGAGAAAAGACAGAAAAAAATGTGGTACCCATCAATTGGGGAAAATGGCTAAATTGTGGCTCATGAATAATATAATATTATTACAGAGTAAGACATGACAAATATGAGGAATTCAAAGAAACACAGGAAGATACAGATAAACTGATACAGAGTCAAGAAAGTAGTATTAAGAAAATATATACATTATGATTAGTAAAATAAAAGGCAGTTCTATTTCACTGTATAAGGTAATAATGGTATCAAAGAATAGATGATGAAACACATCTCTTTTCTCTCAATAGAGAAAGGGGAACCACAAGGCTAGAATGGTACGTACATATACATTTTGATGACATTTGATGATGTTTTATGATTGGGTTTTATATTTTTTAATACCAAGGAGAATTTAATATGAGAGGGTAGGAGAGAAGAAGAGATAAGGTATACTAAAAAAAATCATTGTGGTATAAAAAAAAAGACATGTAAATAATTACTTTAAAATTTAAAACAATACACAGTGTTTTGCTCATCTGTCCCTACAAACTAAGTTCAGGGTATGTAAGAGGTGCAATGAGTATTCTAATTTGTTTTGATCTCAGAATATGTTAGAAGAGAGAATGCAGGAGTTTTTGCTATGGCCAAATAGGTAGGATTTTGTTGTTAAGTCATTTCAGTCTTGTCTGACTCTTGGTGACCCCATTTGGACTTTTCTTGGCAAAGAGACTGGAGTATGTTTCCTTCTCCAGTTCATTTTACAGATGAGGAATTGCAGCAAACAAGGTCAAGTGACTTGCCCAGAGTCACACAGAGACCATATTTGAACTTAGGAAAATGAGTCTTCCTGGCTCTAGGCACAGTACTGTGTCATCTAGCTAGCGATATAGGAAGGATGGATCTTAAATGCCAAGCTAAAAAATTTGAATTTGACACAGTTGGCAATACCTGGACACTGCAGAATTATTTTAATTATAAATGACATGACTAGTTTTATGCATAAGGATTATAGCTGATAGAGCCATGAAAAGTTGAGGAGATTATGAAAGTGGGTCATAATGAAGGCTGATATTAGGGGTAGTGACAAGTGGGAGCACAGAAAGGGAAGTAGATGCCAAAGATATTGGGGAAGTAGAATACATGCTATTTACATAAGATATTTCTGATAGTCAATTAATGACAATACCAACATTTTGAACATGAAACACTACATGCTACAGACAGAATACAAAAGTTTTGAAGAAATGAAATCATGGCTTTAAAATATGTACTATTTCTTTCAAAAATGGAGGTTTAAGAAAAACCTGGTAAAAAGAAAGAGAAATTTGTGGATCTAATTATATTTCATGTAAAATAAAATGACAACATTTTAAACAGAAATGAAGGAAAACTGATGAAAGTAGAGAAAGTAAAATATTTTAAAAGGCTGAATGATTGAGTGCGCTGGGATTTTAATATGACAGACTAGCTCATAATATCCTTGTGGACAACATGTAGAAATATAGTCAAAATGGTAACAGGTTTAGGTGGTTTCAAAATTAGTGGAAAAATCAGATCCAATAAGCAGAAGAATATCAATGTGGAGGCATTTGTCTAGGACAATGCTGTAAGTCTCTATGCTTGTCCCTGTTTTGTTCAACATTTTTAAAACAATAACTTAGATGGAGGAAAAAATGGCATATTTATCATACTTATCAATGAAATAAATTTAAAAGAGATAGTTAACACAGTGAATGATAAGGGATCCATAAATATCTAAACAGGCTATAACAATAGGTTAAGTCTATTGAAATGAATTCAAATATAAAAGAACAAATTTTTCCTGTACTTGGTTTAAAAAACAAACTATATAAGTACAGGATGGGGAAAGTAAACAATTCACATGTAAAGGAACTAAGGTCTTTAATGGATCACAAAGTCAATAGACTCAACAGTATGCTAAGACAATAAATAAATAAATAAAAAGGTATAGTGTCTCAGGTTGAATTAACAGAAACATAATATCTAGAACAAGAGATTTTTATAGTTCCCTGTTACTCAGCCCTAGTTTGACCACATCTACAAGACTAAGTTCAATGCTGAGACTCACCTTCTAGGAAGGGCAAGGTGTAAAGTAGCCAGAGTAAGAGAAGCAGAACAGTAAGAGTATTTAAAAGACATACAAGTTGGAGGAGTACTGGTATTTAGGCTGAAAGAAGAAAAGACTTGTGGGGCCTGGACTAGATGGGCTATGGCAAGCACGGTGAGCATAATTAGTTTATTGTGGTCCTTAGATATTTCTACAGGTGCCAAGTGAAAGGGTTAGGTTTCATTTGCTTATCCCCATAGAAATGAAGCATACAGGATTAAGTTATAGATTGAGAATTAAAATTGCCCTTAGAAAGTATCTAGCCTCTCATTTTACAGATGAAGAAACTGAGGCCCAGGGAAATTAAGTGATAATTAGGCACACATAGAAGATAAGGAAAATTTGGGATTTGAATAAAGATCTTGGGACTCCAAATCCTAGATTTTCCTATCGTTATTTTATTGCATAAATATATGCTACAGCAAAGACCTATAGTCCAAGGATTGAGGCCATTCTCTCACACTCTGAGCTGAACCAGAAAAGCTCACCAAACCAAAGTGGGATCAGGCATTTCTCACACTCTCTGAATCATTATGCCTCCACCTCTAGAACCTTAGAAATCAAATATAACTTAGTTTGGTCCATGTCTCAAATTCCAAAAGAGAAGATCCTTCCTAAATAGTCCTGTACTCAAAATACAAAATATATCAGGTATAGGACTGCTATTTTTTCCTTCATACAAAATAAATGCTTAAAACATAAAGGAATAAGATGAGCATACTGACAAACACTTAAAATATGCCATAGTAGTCTATCAGACATTTTACTCTCTCCAATATATATTTAAAACATTAAAATAGGAAACATTTCTGGTAATGCTGAAGAAGCATTGAACCTGCACCTCTGCTCTGCACTGCTCAAGTAACTCAAGATTGATATATTTTGAGGGGCAGCTAGATGGTGCAGTGGATAGAGCACCAGCCCTGAAGTCAGGAGAATCTAAGTTCAAATCTGGTCTCAGTCACTTAACAGTGCCTAGCTGTGTGACCCTGGGCAAGTCACTTAACCCCAATTGCCTCAGCAAAAAGCAAAAAAAAAAAAAAAAAAGGTTGATATATTTTGGCAAGCCAGCATTCATTACTCATTCTTCTGTTGGTGGTCATCTTTTCTTCTAAGAAGTTGTTTCAGAGATCACCTCCAGCTGGACAAACAATACACAGACCCAAGAATTGAATTATTGAACCTCTTTGGAAGTTTTTTGGAATATAGAATAGAGCCCTGAGCTTAGAGTCAAGAAGAACTGAATTCAAATTTTGCTTGAGACATTTATTAGTTGTGTGATCCAGGATAAGCTACTTAATGTCTCTGAGCCTCAGTTATCTCATCTGTAAAATGAAGGAGAGCCTCTAAACTCCCTTCCATCTCAGGACTATTACTCAGTCACCTATGCTTAGGGAAGGAAATACAAAGCAAGAGAAGCAGCCAAAAACTTCAACTTCAGTTTCAGGCTTGTCTAGGCTAGTGTATGCTTGCTGTCATATTTAGGCAATTGCCAATGTTGCTGTGGGTGGAAGTAAGGTCTTCTCACACCTCCATCCAATAGAATTCTGAGGGATAGTTCAAGATTTGGGAAGAGAGAAGAGAAAGTCCAAGGAGGGGGAGGAGAGGAAGACAAAAAAGGAAAAGAGAGAAAGATGGAGGAATGGGGAGAGAACTGGGAGGAGAAGAGGGAGAGAGAGACAAACAGAAAAAAAAAAAAGACAAGATAGAGTGCTCAGAGAGAGAAAAAGAGACAGAGAGCATGCTCAGTTGTCTGGTTACCAATCACTTTCAACACCTCACCTCCATTGTGATATTGGGAAAGAAAAGTGGAACATGAAAATCAACCAGAAGCCACTGATTAAGCAATTATTGCTGAAAGGTCCAGTGGTCTGTGTGTCACCAGAAGGGCCACAGCTCCAGACACAGCATATGAATGACAGGAAGGAACTCTGGACACATGTGAGCCCAGAAGGGGCCCAGCTACAGGAATGTCCCCAGAAAAGAAGGCCACCATTACATAAGGAAAAACTTCCTCACAATAAGAGTTGTCCAGAATATGAAATGGGCTGTCTTAAAGGTTAATGAGTTTCCCATAACTGGACATCTTCAATCAGAAGCTGGGTAATGATGTAATCTGGTCAGACTAGGTTCCTTCCCCCAGAGGGAGGAGGAGGAACACATACAAGCAGTTAGAATGACTGATGAGTCTGTAAGTGTAGCCCCCGAACACGAAAGGAATTTTACAAAACCTGTGTTCTTCCTTATCTAGGTTTCTCATGATTGATATATTCAAAAGTGCCTGAGGTCTGACTCAGTACATTTGTCCTAGCTTGATAGGTTTGTGAAGGGCTCTAGCTTCCTTTGTCCTATTAGTCATAAAACAATGCTATCTCTTAACTACCACTGGCCACTTGGAATTAGCTTATTTTCTGGGCAAAGCTAGTGTCCTGCAATTATTACATGCATTGTTTTATATCTTAGCACCCCAGAACAAAGGTTGAGACCTAGGGTGGCACTGAACTGCATTTGTCTGTTTTTATCTTCTGTGTCTGTGTGCATAAGAGGTCTGTATATTATTAACAAAATCCATAGGTGGATCAGACCCAGTATAGAGGCACATTTCTGTTCCTTGAAATTCTAACTTGGAATAACAAAGATGACCATTTGTTTGGGATGCTGCAAAAAGGATTCTGCTTTCACAGACTAGATGCTGAACAAGGTCCATTCCAGCTCTGAGATTCTGTGAATGTGACTGAATTTGGCTTTCAGAAACCAAAATAAGTCCAAAAGCCATGGACCAGGACCACAGAAGCAGTAGTTGTGCTTTTGTGCTTCCCACATGCCCGTTTCTCTGACCCTGGAAATGGAGCCCATGAATCTTTCATTCTGACCACATTTTACAGAGAGAGTACATAGCAAAACAGAACAGCACAACACACAAAAGCCATCCATCTGTGAGCAAGCATGTAAGAACTTGTAAACACTGTAATGGAATGTTCAAAGGGATAGAAACTTAGATGCTTAACACGCACTAATGGCTGGACACATGGGAGGCTATAAAACAGCGGAGGAATTTAAAAGCACAAAAAGGAAAACTCCATGGGAAAGGATGAGAATTTCCTCATGTTCCCATTCTTATGACTGAATACTATTATTCTAAGTATTTTGAATCAAATGAAAATGGGTGAGGAAAATTCAGATCTGTGTGCTGCTACTGAGTCACATGGAAACAAGGCCACAAGTCGAGAAACAGGTTTCTGCTGTCTGTAGGTTGCTGACCTGTTAAAACGATATTTGGCTGGACTGTTGAGGGCCCATGAGAGTGGGGTGGTGACTTCATTAAAGTTCCACTCCAGCTCCTGGGGGATTTATATTATGAGATTCAGACTCAAACCAGCCAAGGACATCATCCAAAAAATGGCCCCAGATGCAATCTTAAAAGAAGCAAATAAAAACAACAACAAAACCATTTCTGTATGGTCTCAGCCCAGCTGAGAGCTGTATTGAAAATCTTCATCCAATTCCCCAAAGCAGATGAGGCTAAAATGGACAGGTGCAGGTCTCTCTTTGTGCTGCTTAAACAAAAAAACAAACAAAAACCCGCTTCTAAGGATCATAGAACATTTCTTTCCCTTATACTAGATAGATAATATAAGATGCCAAATTATTTGGTCAGAAAATTTATTCTGTAAACAACTGCATGATGGATTATGTGAATCTTCAATCTTTGCATTTTTCACTTTGACCATAAGAAATGCTAGCAAATGTAATTAGCATGTGCAGAGGCAGTAAGGAATAGTGGAAAGAATACTGGCTAGGTACAAGTCCCACCTTGGCCACTTATTTACTTAATTGTAAGTCCTTGGATAGTCCTTTGTGAAATACCTCTGACTCTCATCTGGCAGTGGGAATAATAAACACAAGCTATTTCATAGCATTGTATAAATCAAATGATATTTTAAAGAACACAAAACATGTTTTGTATTAGTACTTCTTTATTAGAAGTATTTTAACTTGCTATTTAGTCATCAGTATGATCATACCCAAACAATAGTAATTTATAGCTTCCCTTTCAGTTTTACCATTACTAATTAGTATTTTATATAGTGCCTATTATATATCAGGCACTGTGCTAAGCACTTTGCAAATAATCTTATTTCATTCTCACAAAAATCTTAGGAGGTAAGTGCTATTATCCTCATTTTACAGTTGAGGAAAATGAGGCAAAGAGCAAATAAGTGACTTACTCAGGGTCACACAGATAGTCCAAGGCTAAATTTGAACTCAATTTTTTCTGACTTAAAACCCAACATTAAATCCACTACTGCATCATACTGCTTTTAGATATTATCTCATCCAGCCCTTTAAGATAAATTGCTTGCATTGAAGTTTTGGTCTAAGCAAAATTATAGGGGACAATTAATTTGTAAAACTCACAAAGCGAAGTTCAAACATCAGCTGTAATTAATAAAAAAAAATCTCGTATTAATACAGTGACATTATTAAAAGGTACTCTATAAAAAATGATATAGATGGTATATTATTATCTGCTTATGTATATGAAGAAACTGAAGCGTGGAAAGATAAAATTATTTACCCAATGCCAAAAAAAAAAAAAAAAAAAAAACCCAGTAAATGATAAGACCAAGGCTAAAGCATAGATTTCCTAAGTCTAAATCCAAAGGGTCATTTTCTATGCAATGCTAATGCTCAATTGTCTCCCTTCCTTGAAGCAGTTGATTAAATGGCTGACTTGTTCATTCCAAAGAAAAATTATTCTAGTCTTAGACATCCCAATTCTATTCAATAAGCTGTAGAAGCCAGGATTTATATGTGTATATATAGATATATCTTCATTCTGTGTGTGTGTGTGTGTGTGTGTGTGTGTGTGTATGTGCGCACGCTGTTTAGAAGGGAGAAAGTCCTAAGACAAATCCAGGATCAAAGAAGAATAAAGGAAAATGATTGAAAAGTGAGCAAATAATAATAATAGTTTACCATTCTAAAATACTTTGAGTTTTACATTTTTAGTTTAATAAGTATTTATTAAGTGCCTACTACATTTAAGACACTGGGCTAAAAGTGATGGGTATACAAAGATAAAACAAAAAACAGACCCTGTCCTGAAGAACTTATACGCTACAGAAGAAAGACAATATTTTGCATAAATAATAAATACAATGTTACAACACTCCTTCTACAGAAAAGACAATATCTCTCCCTAAGAGTTCTAGGATCTTCCTGTTAGGTACATTAATTCCATTTAACCAATTAATATCAATTAGCTTTTCCAAGGTCTATTTACTTTGAAGAAGATATGGCAAGAACAGAAGTACAAACATTCACTCCCAGGGTGTTTGGAGGCTATACTTTGCCCTTTACAACTTCATTCCCTGAGGAGAATGGGCTCAGAATTTATGTAATTTTCCATATTTTGCCCTACCAAATTTACTTTCAAATGAAATATATTTGATGAATGCCTAAATCAACATCTTTGTTCTCCTGCTCTACCAGAAAAGTCATTCAGGTCTTTGCTTTCCACTCATTGGTTACCACAGAGTAGATTCTAGCTCCAGAATACATGAATTTCTGAAACTCAAAAGGTCATGTTTTAGTCATTGGTGAGTGTTGTCTGACTCCTCATGTTTCCATTTGGTGTTTTCTTATCAAAGATACTGGAGTAATTTGCCATTTCTTCCTCTAGCTCATTTTACAGATGAGGAAACTGAGGCAAGCAAGATCAAGTGACTTGACCAGGGTCACTCAGGAACTCAGGAAGAAGAATCTTTCTGATTCCAGATGTAGCACTGTGCTACCTAGCTGCCTTTGAAAGGTCATTTCCATCTTTAATCTCTTTCATTTAAAATAGGAAAGAACAAATGCAAAGAAGCAAAGAACATAGGCTTCTATTCATGGGTCACATGTCAACTTCATATAGACTGATTCTATCACAATAGAAATTCTGAGACAAGTACAATTAATTTATTAGGCTGGCCTTAACCATAAAATGGGTCAATGGCCTCTCTCAATGAACAAAGGCCTTGAGTGAAGGCTAATAGTATTTTTTTTTAATAATAATTAGCAAGATGGAAGAGCATAAAGTTAAGCAATGACATAGTAGGAATTTAGATTATATCATTTGGACCTTGCCTTCAGAAATCCCCTTAATTGGCAGAGCCAAGACGTAAATCCAGTCACAAGACAAAGGTTCCTCAGCCATAGGAGTTGCTACAATAGTTCAGATGGTTGAGACTTGACCTTTTAGGTTAATCAAATCTCTCTGGAAAGTAGGTGATGGGTGGGGTTAGAAAGGTTGAGGTAATTATAAGACTTTAGGCAAGTTTCTCCAGGATATGGATGGTAGGTGAAGTTTATAAGCCAAAGGAACCCAGAAAAGGAATATAAAACTAGTTTAATTAGCAAAATAGAATTACAATACATTTTTTATTTATAGTCCCAAGAACTGTTTCTTTACCACTACATTTCTCTCACTAAACCAGGCAGGAATGAGACAATTCAATGGACAGGCCTTGAATGATTAATAATCTTTGAGTACACCAGTGCTCTGGCTGAGTAGGCAGTGAAATAGGTTGCTCTTCATTAAGTGATTTACAAGCCAAAACCAGTTACAGAATGTCTTCATATATTGCTAAGTCTACAGAAGGATTTTATTGATCAGTCACTCTGTACATGCTCATAAGGAATGGACTCTGGCCAGTTCTCTGTTGTTCAGTTGTTTTAATTGTGTCCAACGTTTCATGATCCCATCTGGGGTTTTGTTGGCAAAGATAATGTCCAATAAAGTTTGTCATTTCCTCCTTAAGTTCATTTTGCAGATGATGAGACTGAGGCAGAGTTAAAGGTACTTGCTCAGGGTTTTGACTTTTTCTCAGAGGACCAATGACATCACAAGGTGATATCTTCCTTGCTCATGAATTGGATTTAAGTGAGGCAGGGTCCCTCAAAGTCATCAGCCCTACTCTATCTTCCAGTCATTCAAGTCCAGTGGCAAGACAAAGGTCATAACCACTGGTGATGGCCCCAGATGTAGTAGGTGACCTTGGCCTCTGCCTAAGCTCTAAGCACTCCACAGCATCTGCTTTAGCCCCCTTCATGGTCACTGGAACATGATGGGGGTTGAACTTCCTAACTCACTGAGTTTGAAGCCTGTCCATTATCCTCAACCTGGTTTAACCCCTCTATGTTGTGTTCAGGCAACAGTAGGTGAGCTAACATGGCTATAACATTATTGATACATGAAGGGAAGGAGAGCATGCAACAAGAACATAAAGGTCAGCTAGAACCTGGCTGTGAAATATTCTAAATAACAGGCCAAAGAGTTTATATTTTACCTTGGCATAACGTATAGCCTAGTGCCCAGAGTACCTTGGGCTCACAGGGATCAGGTTAAGTTCTGGAGGCCTGACCCAAGAAGAATTTCTCTCTTTAATTCATATACCCAAGAGTATTACTCTGACAAAGTCTCCAAAATAAAATCTAGATAGAGTTCATATCTAGGTTTCCCTGAATCTGAGATGGCCCCCAATTCCTGAAAAGTCATTCAGTACATAATAGGTTTTAATTTATGGAACCTCATAGGAAGTACATACAATGCAAAAGACTCATAGGATGGCATGAAGACATCAATACATTAAGCTCTCAAATAATCTATTAGACTCTTCTTAGGCAATGAACCCAATTTGGTGGTTGCTAAACAAGCACTCTCCTTTACCTGAGACCTGCACTGCCTGAACAACTCCTGGCAAAAGCCTTGAGGCCTAGCAAGATCCAATTCTTATCTCCTTCAATCTATCCATCAGTCAACAAGTATTTGCCAAGTGCTTACTATATGCCAGGCCCTGCACTAAGCAATAGAAATAGAAATATAAGTAGAAATACATTTCCATCAGAGGACAGTCCCTATCCTCAAGGAGCTTACATTCCAATGGCAGAAAGCTAAAGAGAAGGGTGTGGAAAGGTATCTGGCACAGAGGCATGCTGGAGAAATCTGGATTGCAGTTTGATGAGAGATGAAAAAAAAGCTGGCCTAGATTTTGTTGTTCAGTCATGTTTGACTCTTCATGATTCCACTTGGGGTTTTCTTGGCAAAGATACTGGAATGAGTTGTCATTTCCTTCTCCAACTCATTTTATAGAAGCAGAAACAAAAGCAAACAGGATTAAGTGACTAGCCCAGGGTCACACAGCACAGAAGTCAGATTTTTAAGTCTGAGAGGCTAGATCTGAAATCCAGATGAGTGTTCCTGACTCCAGGCCACCTGCTCTATCCACTGAACCACCTACCTGCCCTACCTGGCCTGGAAACCTTCCTTAAATAGAGGTTCTGGGAAGATCCATACAATCAGAGGGAAGTCCAGCAAGGGGTGAGGATAATTCTGAGGTGGAAGAATTTGAAGCAAAAGGGATCTTCCTGATTGAAGAGTTCTATCAGGTAAAATGGAAGAGTCCAGATTGCAGCCTGATGAGAAACAATGTGGTTACAGCAATACACTTTGAAGGATTGTTCTAAAATCTTCTTCTTACTGTAAACTGAATAGATGCCCATCAGTTGGAGAATGGCTGAATAAATTATGGTATATGAATGTTATGGAATATTATTGTTCTGTAAGAAACGACCAGCAGGACGATTTCAGAGAGGCCTGGAGAGACTTGCATGAACTGATGCTGAGTGAAACGAGCAGAACCAGGAGATCATTGTACACGGCAGCAATAAGACTATATGATGATTAATTCTGTTAGACTTGACTCTTCTCAACAATAAAATGATTGTGGCCAGTTCCAATAACCTTATGATGAAGAAAGTCATCTACACCCAGAAAGAGAACTATGGGAACTGAGTGTGGATCACAACATAGCATTCTTATTCTTTTTATTGTTGTTTGCTTGCATTTTATTTTTTCTCATTTTTTTCCTTTTTGATTTGATTTTTCTTGTGCAGAAAGATAATTATATAAATATGTATGCATTTATTGGACTTAATATATATTTTATCATGTTTAATATATTAACATATATACATATAAAAACATATATTTAATATATATAATACTTGCTATCTAGGGGACAAGGTGGGAAGAAGGGGGAGACTGGAACACAAGGTTTTGCAAAGGTTAATGTTGAAAAATTATCCATGCATATCTTTTGAAAATTAAAAAGCATTAATAAAAAATAAATAAATAAAATCCTCTTCTTTTCCAAGAAAGAGAAGAAACACTCTCTAGTGTCTGTTATGTATTAGGTGCTATGCTGAACAGTTTGGGGTTTTTCTTATAACAAATATTATTTCATTTAATCTTCACAATGACCCTGAAAAGGAAATGCTATTTTTACTCCCATTTTGCAGTTGAGAAAACTGAGGCAAAGTGGCTTTGCCCAAAGTCACACAGGTAGTAAATGCCTGAGTTCAGATTTGAACTGACTTCAGACCCAGTTCTCTATTTACTGTGCCCCAGCTGCCTCTAACACTATTGAACAATGAACCCTTGAGGAAATCTCCTTTTTAGAGAGACATTCCTTGGGAACTCTATCAAACTTGGGGACATCTGTAAAGTAACCTCCCAGTTGGAAAAGTTCAGTCTTCATGTAAGCACATGTGTAAGTCTGCTGTGTGCTCCTTGGAGAACTCTACCAATAATCCAGGTGCATGGGCATGAAAAGTACACCTTCAAGAACTTGATTCTCAAATCTATGTTCAGAAAATGAAATTGAAAGGCAAGGGGCACTAGGAACTTAGTGTCCAGGAACCTCAGACAAGCAGGGCAAGCATATACAGTTGAACAAATAATTTTTTTTTGTTTGTTTGTTTGTTTTTGTTTTTTTTATTTTTTATTTTTTTTATTAATACTTTTTATTTGCAAAACATATGTATGGGTAATTCCTAAACATTAACCCTTGCAAAGCTTTCTGCTACAAATTTTCCCCCCCTACTCCCCACCCCTCCCCTAGATGGCAGGATATCCACTACATGATAATTATATTAGAATACTTAAGAAATCGAATATATGTATAGTTATTGCATCATTTTTTTGTGCAGGAGAAATCATATCTACAAGAAAGAATAATCTGATAAAGGAAATATAATGCAAGCAAACCTCAATAGAGAACATGAAAATGTTATGTTGTGGTCCACATTTCACATCCCTCTCTCTGGGTGTATATGGCTCTCTTCACCGAACAATTGGAACTGGTTTGAAGCATTTCATTGTTGAAGAGAGTCATGTCTATTAGAGCTGATCCTCATATAGTATTGTTGTTGCCGTGAATAATGATCTCCTGGTTCTGCTCATTTCACTCAGCATCAGTTCATGTAAGTCTCTCCAGGCCTCTCTGAAATCCTCCTGTTGGTCGTTTCTTACAGAACAATAATATTCCATAACATTCATATACCATAATTTATTCAGCCACTCTCCAATTGATGGGCATCCTTTCAATTTCCAGTTTCTTGCCACTACAAAAAGAGCTGCCACAAACATTCTTGCACATGTGGGGCCCTTTCCTTCTCTTATGATTTCTTTGGGATATAAGTCCAATAGAAACACTGCTGGGCCAAAGGGTATGCATAGTTTGATAACTTTTTGAGCATAGCTCCAAACTGCTCTCCAGAATGGCTGGATCCTGAACAAATAATTCTTGAAGAAGAACCAAGATAGAAAGCTGAGGGAAGAAAGAGAATGAAGAGGAGGGAGTGATCAAAGTGTCAAAATCTGCAAAATTGAAAATGATTAAAACTGAGAAAAGGCCTTCAGATTTAGCAATTAGATCACTGGTTACCTTGGAAAGGAACCTGTTCATGGACTGGGGAAGTCTTAATCTAATTTTCAAGTGAAAAATTTTCACTTAAGAAGTGAGTGGGAGATGAGAAAGTGGAGCCAATGAATGTAGATGCTTTTTTACTAAATTTAGGCTGTAAAAAGGAGCAAAGGTTTGGAATGAAAGCTTGAGGGAACAGAAAGGTCAAATGAAGGTCTTTTACAGATACAAGCTGCCCGAGCATGTCTGTACACAGAAGGGTAGAAGCCAAAAGAGACTGAATATAAGTGGATTCTATGAGATGAGTAAACTATTGCTATTCCCATTTTGTAAATGGAAAAAATGAAGGCTAAAAACATTAAAATGTGACTGCCTAGGATTTCTTATCTAGGAAACAGCAGAACTTAGATTAGAACCTAGTTTTATTCTTTTGCTTTGTTTTTTTCCCCCTATATAGCATATCTATCTCACCTCTACATGTGTTGTATGATCCCATAGTATGGCCATAATATCATGTAAAATAAATGGAAGGAATGGTTCTTTTTTGAGTTCTATCTTCTTTGGAAGCTTATCATTGCTAATAAACTCATTGCTAATAAATTCGTGGGGATAGGGGAGAGGGAAGGGAAATAAAATATTTGTCCACTGTTAAAAATTACAGAATATTAGAGTTGAAAGGGGCCTTAGAGGCTTTCTAATTCAACTATTTCTTCCACCTTACATTTTATGGTTAGATGAACTTAAGGGAGAGCAATAAATTAGCACACAAACAAGTAGCTAGAGTGGTCATAAAAGTTCAATGAAAAAATATAGACATATTTCTAGTCATATGAAAAAAAATATTCTAAATCACTATTGATCAGAGAAATGCAAATTAAGAGAACTCTGAGGTACCACTACACACCTCTCAGATTGGCTAAGATGGCAAGAAAAGAAAATGATAAATGTTGGAGATGTGCGAAAACTGGGACACTAACAGATTGTTGGTGGAGTTGTGAACTGATCCAACCATTCTGGAGAGCAATTTGGAGTTATCAAAGAGTTATCAAACTGTGCATACCCTTTGACCCAGCAGTGTTTCTACTGGGTTTATATCCCAAAGAGATCATAAACAGGGAAAGAGACCCACATGTGCAAAAATGTTTGTGGCAGCTCTTTTTGTAGTGGCTAGAAACTGGAAACTGAATGGATGCCCATCAATTGGAGAATGACTGAATAAATTATGGTATATGAATGTTATAGAATACTATTGTTCTGTAAAAAACGACCAGCAGGATGATTTCAGAGAGGCCTGGAGAGATTTACATGAACTGATGCTGAGTGAAATGAGCAGAACCAGAAGATCAATATACACGGTAACAAGACTATACAATGATCAATTCTGAAGGATGTGGCTCTCTTTAACAATGAGATGATTGAGGCCACTTCCAATGACCTTGTGATGAAGAAAGCCATCTATATATTCAGAGAGAGGACTGTGGGAACTGAGTGTGGATCACAACATAGCATTCTTCTTATTTTTGTTGTTGTTTGCTTGCATTTTGTTTTCTTTCTCATTTTTTCCTTTTTCTTGTTTCTTTGGTGCAGCAAGGTAATTGTATAAATATGTACACATATATTGGATTTAACATATAGTTTTAACATATTTAACATATACTGGATTACTTGATGTCTAGGGGAAGAAGGGAAGAGAGGGAGAAAAATTTGGAACACAAGGTTTTTCAAGGCTAAATATTGAATACTATCTTTGCAAATATTTTTAAAATAAAGAGCTATTATTTTAAAAAAGACTATAGGCATTCAGGTAAAGAATATGAATAAAAATTACAGTAGTCTTGAAAGACCTCTGGGACAAAGTAGGAATGAAATAAGGACTTAGAGGAGTAGAGTTTAGATATAGAAAATAAAAGCAAAATTTAAATTTCAGACTTTAGAGGAATGGTAGGGAAGGGAGGAAACAGACTGGAATTGGTTGTTTGAGGTTTAGGGGAAAGAAGATAGGGGGACTAATTCCATAATAGGCCTGGTTGAAATAATTGGTACATGTAGAACAGTCTAAAGGTTTTCAGTCATAGGGTAGGAAAAGGTCCTTTTCTCTAGAGACCTAAATAAAGGACAAGGTACTGCTTCCTGAAGTTTCTGCTTAGGAACTTAGAATTTAAACTCAGACCACTATTAGAAGTAAAAAGCAAATAGGCCTAGGCAGCTAGGTGTCTCAATGGATAGAGCACCAGCCCTGAAGTCAGGAAGACCTGAGTTCAAATCTGATCTCAGACACTTAATATTCCCTAGCTGTGTGACCCTGGGCAAGTTACTTACCCTTAATTGCCTAAGCAAAAAAGAAAAAAAAAAAAAAAAGTAAATAGGCCGGGGGGGGGGGTGGGGGGGCCCGGACCCAAGATGGCGAACTGCGGACAGCTTTCTCTGTGAACTCCCTCCGACATTCCCCCAACCCAGACAAAGTAAGCCTTAAAACTGGTTTCCGAGTGAGGTCCTCGCCAAGCATTTGGACTACAACGCACTTCTATAAAAGATCTACCTTGAAAGAACTCCGGAGAAGGTTAGCCTCAGGGGAAATTGGCCGCTGGTCGCGATCGGACTCCAGCCGGGGCGGAAGTCAGGGCTGCGATAGAGGGGCGGATTTTGGGCACCCAGGAAGCCCCTGGGAGACGCCTGGGCCACTTTGCTCTGCTTGCGGGCAGGTGCTTTGGCAGATCTGCCTTTGGAAGGGGGTGGATGAGAACAGCTGAAAACGTGGTCCTGGTGCGAATCTAGCCCGACCAGCCTCAGACCAGAAGTCAACTCGGCAAACTGCCCCAGGGCAAATATAAATTGTTGCAGTTTTCTCGGCTTTTGACCAATATCCCAACTTTAAATCATGAGCAAGAAGCAGAAGAGAGCTCTCACCATAGAAAGCTTTTACGGAGAAAAAATAGAACAGTCCCCAGATCCTGACATTATGAAAACAATCCCAGATGAAGCCACAAAGGCAGACTTAAGTTGGTCTCCCTTTCAGAAGGCTTACCTGGATGATTGCATTAAGAATCTCAAAAGAGAGCTAGAAGAAGAATGGGGAAATAAATTGAGATCAGGGCAACAGAAATATCAAAAACTGGAAAATAGGACTGGTGAATTGGAAAAAGAAAACAGTTCACTGAAAAACAAAATTGGTGAATTGGAAAAAATCACCAATTCACTGGAAAATAAAAATGGTGAACTGAAAAACAAAATTGGTGAATTGGAAAAAGACAACAATTCACTGAAAAACAAAATTGGTGAATTGGAAAAAGACAACAATTCACTGAAAAATAAAACTGGCAAAATGGAAAAAGAATGCATTGAATCCAGAAATTCAATTGGCCAGCTACAAAAGGAGCTAAAAAAGATAACTGAAGGAAATAATACTCTAAAAATTAAAATTGAACAAATAGAAGTAAATGACTCAATAAGACTTCAAGAATCAGTTAAACAAAAACAAAAAAATGAAAAAATAGAAGAAAATATGAAATATCTTCTAGGAAAAACAACTGACTTGGAAAACAGATCCAGGAGAGACAATTTAAGGATTATCGGACTCCCTGAAAGCCACGATGAAAAAAAGAACCTGGATGCTATCTTCCAGGAAATCATGAAAGAGAATTGCCCTGATGTTTTAGAATCAGAAGGCAAAATTGGCATTGAAAGAATTCACCGATCACCTCCAGAAAGAGACCCCAAAATTAAAACCCCAAGGAATATCGTGGCCAAATTTCAGGACTATCGCACCAAGGAAAAGATATTGCAAGCAGCTAGAAAGAAACAGTTCAAATACCGAGGAACTGTCATTAGAATTACACAGGATCTGTCAGCTTCCACATTGAAGGATCACAGGGCCTGGAACCAGATATTCCGAAAGGCAAAAGAACTTGGATTACAGCCAAGAATAAGTTATCCAGCTAGAATGAGCATCATCTTCCAGGGAAGAAGATGGTCATTCAATGATACAGGAGAATTTCACCTATTTCTAATGAAAAGACCTGATCTGAACAAAAAATTTGACCTCCAAATAGAGAACTCAAGAGAAACATAAAAAGGTAAAAAGGAAAACTCTTGAGAACTATATTCCTACTATAGGTATCCTTTAAAGAATGGCAGTATAATTTGATTTTTCTTTGATAATAATGGAAAAGAAATTAGAGGTGGAAGGGATACCATACTGAAAAAGAAAAAGGGGGGAGGGGGGAAAAGGAGGCAAAATAAAGTAAAAATATAGGAGGTAAAATAAGGCAAAATCTCATAAAGAGACATAGAAGATCTAATATAATTGAGGGGAAGAAGGGAGGGCGATGAGTATTGATTGTGTAAACCTTACTCTCATTAGATTGGACTCTAAGAGAGTATATCAGACACATTTGGCTTCAAAGAAAGCACTGACCCTCCTTGTGGGAAGGTAGGAGGGAGGGAAGAAAAGGAAAGGGACAAACTAATAGAAGGATTAGGGGAAAGGTATAAAAGGGAGGGAGGGACTCTAAAGGGAGGAGGATTATTGGTGGGAGGTGGTCTTCAAGAGCAAAGTACTGGGGAGGGGGGAAGGGAGAGAGGGGAAAGGGAAGAGAAAATCATAACTCTGGGTAAATAAGATGGCAGGGAATACAGATATAGTTATTTTAACTGTGAATGTGAACGGGATGAACTCTCCCATAAAACGGAAGCGGGTAGCAGACTGGATTAAAAGCCAGAATCCTACAATATGTTGTTTACAAGAAACACATCTAAAACATAGAGATACATACAGAGTGAAGGTAAAGGGCTGGAGCAGAATCTTCTATGCTTCAGGTGAACAAAGAAAGGCAGGGGTAGCAATCCTTATCTCAGATCAAGTAAAAACAAAAATAGATCTAATTAAAAGAGATAAGGAAGGAAACTACATTTTACTAAAGGGTTCCATAGACAATGAAGCAGTATCAATACTTAACATATATGCACCAAGTGGTATAGCATCCAAATTCCTAGAGGAGAAGTTAAGAGAGATGCAAGGAGAAATAGACAGTAATACTATACTAGTGGGAGATCTCAACCTTGCTCTCTCAGAATTAGATAAATCAAATTCCAAAATAAATAAGAAAGAAGTTAGGGAGGTTAACAAAAGGCTAGAAAAGTTAGGTATGATAGATCTCTGGAGGAAATTGAATGGTGATAGAAGGGAGTATACTTTTTTCTCAGGGGTTCATGGAACTTATACAAAAATTGATCATGTGTTAGGGCATAAAAACCTCAAAATCAATTGCAGAAAAGCAGAAATAGTAAATGCATCCTTCTCAGATCATGATGCAATAAAACTCACATGTAATATAAGGCCAGGAGAAAATAGGCCACAAGTTATTTGGAAATTAAATAATCTAATCCTGAAGAACGAATGGGTGAAAGAGCAAATTATAGACACAATTGAAAATTTCATCCAGGAGAATGACAATAATGAGACAACATACCAAAATTTGTGGGACTCGGCTAAAGCGGTTATAAGGGGTAATTTTATATCTCTAGATGCTTACTTGCGTAAAACAGAGAAGGAGAAGATTAATGAACTGGGCTTACAATTAAAAAAGCTAGAAAAAGACCAAATTACAAACCCTCAATTAAATACCAAATTGGAAATTCTGAAAATTAAAGGGGAGATCAATAAAATTGAAAATAAGAAAACTATTGAATTAATAAATAAAAGTAAGAGTTGGTTTTATGAAAAAACCAACAAAATAGATAAGCCTTTAGTTAATTTGATTAGAAAAAGAAAAGAGGAAAATCAAATTATTAGTCTCAAAAATGATAAGGGAGAACTTTCCTCCAATGAAGAGGAAATTAGAGTAATAATTAGGAGTTTCTTTGCCCAACTTTATGCCAATAAATTTGAGAATGTAAATGAAATGGAGGAGTATCTACAAAAATATAGATTGCCCAGATTAACAGAAGAGGAAATAAATTATTTAAATAGCCCTATTTCAGAAAAAGAAATAGAACAAGCTATTAATCAACTCCCTAAGAAAAAATCTCCAGGACCAGATGGATTTACATGTGAATTTTACCAAACATTCAAGGATTAATCCCAATACTATATAAACTATTCAAAAAATAGGGAAAGAAGGTGTACTACCAAATTCCTTCTATGACACAGATATGGTGCTGATAGCTAAACCAGGTAGGGAGAAAACTGAGAAAGAAAACTATAGACCCATTTCCCTAATGAATATTGATGCAAAAATTTTAAATAAGATTTTAGCAACAAGATTACAGAAAGTCATCCCCAGGATAATACATCATGACCAAGTAGGATTTATACCAGGAATGCAGGGCTGGTTCAATATTAGGAAAACTATTAGCATAATCAATTATATTAATAACCAAATTAATAAAAATCATATGATTATCTCCATAGATGCAGAAAAAGCCTTTGATAAAATCCAACACCCATTCCTATTAAAAACACTGGAGAGTATAGGAATAAATGGGCTTTTCCTTAAAATGATAAGTAGTATCTACTTAAAACCTTCAGCAAGCATCATATGTAATGGAGTCAAACTAGAACCATTCCCAATCAGATCAGGAGTGAAACAAGGCTGCCCACTGTCACCATTACTATTTAATATTGTATTAGAAATGTTAGCTTTAGCAATAAGAGAAGAAAAAGAGATAAAAGGAATCAGAGTAGGTAGTGAAGAAACCAAATTATCACTCTTTGCAGATGACATGATGGTATACTTAGAGAATCCTAGAGACTCAACTAAAAAACTACTAGAAACAATTCACACCTTTAGCAAAGTGGCAGGATACAAAATAAATCCACATAAATCATCAGCATTTTTATATATTACCAATAAAGTTCAGCAGCAAGAGATACAAAAAGAAATTCCATTCAAAATAACTGTTGATAGTATAAAATATTTGGGAATTTATCTGCCAAGGGATAGTCAGGAACTATATGAACTAAATTACAAAACACTTTCCACACAAATCAAATCAGACCTAGTCAATTGGAAAAACTTAAAATGCTCATGGGTAGGACGAGCGAATGTAATAAAAATGACAATACTACCCAAACTAATTTACTTATTTAGTGCCATACCAATCAAACTCCCAAGAAATTATCTTACAGATCTAGAAAAAATAGTAGCAAAGTTCATTTGGAAAAACAAAAGGTCTAGAATTTCAAGGGGATTAATGAAAAAAAAGGCTGAAGATGGTGGACTTGCTGTACCAGATCTAAAACTATATTATAAAGCAGCGGTCATCAAAACCATTTGGTACTGGCTAAGAAATAGAGTAGTCGATCAGTGGAATAGGATAGAATCACAAGACAAACTAGGCAATAACTATAGCAATTTGGTTTTTGATAAACCCAAAGACCCCAGCTTTTGGGATAAGTATTCACTATTTGACAAAAACTGCTGGGAAAACTGGAAACTAGTGTGGAAGAAATTAGGGCTTGACCCACATCTAACACCACATACCAAGATAAGATCTAAATGGGTTCATGATCTGGATATAAAGAGTGATTTTGTAAACAAGTTAGAGGAACATAATATAGTTTACCTCTCAGACCTGTGGAGATGGAATAAATTTATGTCCAAAGAAGAACTGGAACTTTTAATTGAAAACCAGATAGATAACTTTGACTATATTAAGTTAAAAAGTTTTTGTACAAACAAAATCAATTCAGACAAGATTAGGAGGGAAGCAATAAATTGGGAAATCATCTTTACA
>JAJPUD010000247.1:1852-54320 GCA_023553655.1 Myrmecobius fasciatus
GAAGGAAGGAAGGAAGGAAGGAAGGAAGGAAGGAAGGAAGGAAGGAAAAGAGGAAGGAAGGAAGTTTTCCAACTGGCTAATTTCAACTGACCATTGTAAAAAATTTTGAAGCAAGTTTCTCTGATAAGTCTTCGCTTCTCAAATCTAGAAGGAACTGAGTCAAATTTATAAAAAAAAAAAAAGTCATGCCCCAATTGATAAATGATCAAAAGATATGATCTGTGCCCAAAGGCCTACAAATTCATATATATCCTTTGACCTAACGACACCACTACTTGTCATGAACACCAAAAGAGATTCAGAAAAAAAAAGGAAAAATGACCTATATGTAATATATATATATATACATATATACATATATGTATATATATATATATATTAACAGCAGCTCTCTTCTCAAGGCAAAAAATTGGAAATCAAGGGGATATCCATCAATTGGGGAATGACTTAATAAACTGTTGTGTGTTTATGATGGAATATTATTGTTCTATGAAAAATGATGAGCAGGATGCTCTAAGGGGAAAAAAAAAACATGGAAAGTCCTTCATTGTGAGAAATGGATAAGCATTTGTTTTCCACAATTATGAAAATTAAATTGGAGAAATGAAACTTAAATTAGAAAATAAACTCACAAGGGCATAATGGAATAATCTAGGGTGAAGTTTATCTTCTCCCAAAAGAATGTAAGCTCTTTAGGGTTAGGGACTGAGTTTTTTATTGAAGAGTGGACCTGAGATTTGAAAAGAATCTTTTGTTCTTGGCCCTTAGTCCTCCACTGTTATCTTTCTGCTTCTAGAACGGAAGTTCCTATGGGAGCAAGGACTAACTATATAATAAGGGGTGGAGATTCATGTCATATAACTTTTGTAACATCCAATTAATGGGGTATTGGGGAGGAAATTGTGCTTCAGGCTGGGAAAGAAAATACTGCCTTTGGAGTTTCAATGATGTGTCTGGTCACCTAGGCACCCATTCTTGCAAGAATGTAAAATAAATCTTTTCTGTATTCATCAGTAAGTCAGTAGAGTTCTTGATAATGTATTTTGTTTCTCAAATCCATTAACTCAAGCAAAGTGAAATGGTACTGTATACAAAGTAATAGCAATGTTCTGGGATGACCAGCTGTGAATGACTTTGCTGTTCTCAGTGGTACAATCATTCATGATTACTCTGAAGAACTTAATGATGAAAAATTCTATCCATACCTAGAGAAGAAACTGATTGTGTCTGAATACAGATGGAAGCATTCTCTCTCTCTCTCTCTCTGTCTCTCTCTGTCTCTGTCTCTGTCTCTCTCTTTAAACTTTTTTTTTTTGAGGGTTTGTATTTTCATTAGTGTAGAAGATCTATGTTTTTTTTTTTTCACAACTTGGCTTTTATAGAAATATCTTGCATAACTTCACAAGTGGTTTCTTAATTGTGGGTGGGAATAAGGAAGAGTCCTGGAACTCAAAAATTTTTAAAACAAATGTTTAAAAAATTGTTTCGAATATAACTGGTGGAAAATATTAAATATTTTTTTAAAAAGAAAAAATATATATCTTTGATATTCCTTCCTTTTTGAAAAATAATAAATTTTATAGTCAGTAATGGAGGCTTTTAGTGAAATATAATCAAAACTTCATTCTGCCACACTAGGGAAGATGAGTAAGGGAAAGAGAACAATTGTAAAGAGGAAGAAAGAAATTTTATCACATAGAATTGCAGTCTCAGAGTTCATTAATTCTAGCATACTTGAACAAGAATTCATTTTACAACATCCTTTATAAATGACATTTCTGTTTTTATTTAAAGTCCTCTAATGAAATAGAATCCACTATCTACTCAGGGATCCATTTTTAGACAACTCTCTTGTTGTTTATGTTGGAATAATCAGGGAAAAAACCTTTTGTCATCCATAGATAATTGTACCTAGAAAATGACATTATGTGATAGCTTTTTGCACAAAGCTGCATTAGGAAGCTTTGGAGAAGGACCTGGAGTCAAAGAAAGGCAAAACAATAAAGAATATATTCCCATCAAATTGCCAAGGAGATTTACAAAAGGGAAGAAACCCATGTTTGCTTGCTTGTGTTGAGGTGTAAGAAATGAGGGGTGAGAGATATCCTTAGCAGCAATGGAGTCTCCAGGCCCTTGTCACAGGTTTTTGTGAAAGAATTCGCAGTTCCAATCTGCAGACAAGGTTTTTCGCAAAAATGGGTTTATTACACCAGAAACAACTTCTCATTGGGCTCTTGATGAAAGGAATTGGCAAAGGTAGGTTTCTGGCAAAGATGGGTTTACACTGAGAAACAATTTCCTCAGTGGGCCAAATCCTGAAAGGAATTAGCAAAGGTTTGGGGTACAGAGTTATTTTTTATTAGCCTTCTATAGTTTGAGGCTAGAGAGATTAAGAGCTAATTTTCAATTCAATAAAGGGTGGTGATTATGCCTCAGGCCAAGATCTTTAATTGAATTGTAGGTGGAGATTGACATGGGAGTTTCCCCTAGGAACAGGAGGGTGGGGATCCTCCCAAAGGTCAGCAGGGGTTGAGATTTTAGGGTTTCTCTAATCCAGGTCCACCCACCCCCCCAAAGATCAGGGGGACACAGTTTACATCACTTGCATTAAGGTTGCCTGTAATGTTGATAGACTATGATATAAAAGTGACAGTTCTGATTACTGAAAGAGGGACAAGAAAAGAAAGATTCATTACATGGTGCTGAACATCTTGTAGAACTTAAACTGAGTAAGATAAATTCATTTTATTTTCAAGTGGAAGTCTCTTATAAGTTTAAGTAAGAGACTTCCACTTGAAAATAAAATGAATTGAAAGCAAAAACATAGTGCTTCATTCTAATTAGTCTTAGAATATTCAAGAATATTGATGGGACTAGGAAAGAAAATCCAAACTAGATTCACTCTATTTCCTGAGAAACTTCCCTTTACTTCATAGAATACATAAAAACAGTATTAGTTTTCCTGGGAAACAATATTTGGTAACAAGTTGACTGTTGTCTGACTGCTGTTTTGTTCAATTCAATTAACCACAAAATTGATAAAGTAAAATTGTCTTCTATACATGAAGAACTTCATAGCTTGGAAATTATTTTAGGAGCAATGAAATTAAAAGTTTACCAAATACCTCCAAGTAACAAAAAACATGTGACTCAAAGGGTAGGACAAATGAGTATTTGCAATGCCTTTTATCTTTCCTATTCCTTACCCCCAAAACTCCACAAATGCAAGCATCTGTTTAGTGTCCTGTTAAACGTAGCTATTCTCCTGGACCACGAGGTGGGATTCATTTGTAATAGGTACTCAATAAAATGCTACATACTTGTTAATCATAAACTAGTCTGAAGATCTGTTTGCCAAGCTAATGTTGCAGAGAAATGTTACATGTTAAATGATAAAAATCCTGGAAACCACAAGAGAGCATTGGTCCCCGGTCTGTGTCTGTCTTTAATATTCCCTATCCGAGTGGAAAGGTCAATGTATTTTTTAACACAGTTTTCTCATCTGGGCTTTTTCACAGACAAAAAGCACATACCATAGATCATCACTATTGGCAAAAAAAGGACTTCATTTAAGCATACTTTAAGTTTACAAATCATTATGGAAATGTTGAAAAACAACTTATATAGAGAGGATTATGTTCACACTTTGGGGAGAGGAGAAGGATCTGTAATTGTTCCCATAAAATGGAACTTCGTCCAAAGAATATGTGGCAACCTCTCTGACTTAGGAGATAAGCTCTAAGGAATCTTTTAAGGCATTTGAGGTTAAGCAACTTGCCCAGAATTACACAAGTAGTAAGTGTCAAAAGCAAATTTGAACTCAGGTCTTCAAGAACAATGCATCTAGAATTTGAGAACCCATATTCTCTGCATATTACTTGCATTTCTCCCCTTCAGACCTGATCCTTTCCAACTCAGAGCACAGTACTTGGCACACACTAGACACTTAATAAATGTTTATCTATTGATTGATGATGTTTGTGATTCCATGACTTTAGTCCTATCTACTTAGATAAGTGTAATCTGACTTTGGTTTTATTTTCTGAAATAATTCATGGTCTTCAGACCATGTTTTCTTACTATGATGTTCAGATTGGAGTAAGTGGACATAAGTTTGAATCTTGGATCACTGCATATGTGATCTCAGCAAAGAGAGAATTCTATTTCTGAAATCAGAATTCAACTTTTATCCTTGATACAACTCCTTGTGACCTTGATCAAGTCACTTAATTGTTGTAGGCCTCAGTTCCCATATCTGTAAAATGAAGGGATTGGACTAAGTAATCTTTAACTTTCCTTCTACCTTAGAATGATGATTCTATTACTGTTCTGGGCCTCAGTTTTCTGATCTATAAAAAAGGAGGTTGTACCAGATGACTTTTAAATCCCTTTCATTTCCAAATGTAAGATCTATAAATAACCTTGACCCCAATGAGAACATTTCAGCCACTCTATCTTGTTGCCTTTAAAATAATAATAGAAATTTTTTTTAAAAAATGGGAATGTTTTCTTTTACCTTTGCAGTATAAAAGAAATACTAATATCTGCACATGGGAAGGCATTAGATTTGTGAGAATAAACATGCCAGAAGCATCTGAGTAACTCTCAATGCATAAAGATTTCTTAAATGAATGACCTATTAATAAAAAAACAAAATAAGAAGAAAAAGAAACGACCCAGGATTTAACATATATCATCTCTTAATCCTTTTGGGGCACTTAAATGATATCCAAGCTCTCTGAGTGAAAGTGAGGAGGCTTTGTCAAAAATAATTCTTCTACTGTAAAGAGCGTCTTGGTGCCCTCAAGGGCTTCTTTCAATTAAGTATACTGTATATATAATTATCATTAGTAAGCATTTATAAAACACTTTATATTTCAAGGTACTTTATACCCTCTAATCAGTGATCACTCAGCACAATCAGTCTTTCCTGACAAAAGGAAACTGAGTTACCTTTACTCCTTCATGTTCCCACTAAACCTGCCTTCCAGTCAGTGGCAAGGTTTTTGTTGTTGTTGTTGTTTTCTTTTGTTTTGTTTTGGTTTGGGTTTTTTTGCTTTGGAACTCCAAGCTTATATAACTCTCAGACCTGGACCTAGTTCCCTGGGTCACACTGCCTTCATAATAGAACCCATAAAAGTCCATTTTATTGCAGAGACTAGTTAGAAAAATATATGACCTTTCAAATTATATCACTATTTTCCACATAAAAGCCTGGGCCAAGCTCTTAATTCATGTGACCTTTGGAAGTCATAAACTCTCTTCATTAAGAGAGTTGATTTAGATTTGATTAGGGGCCTGATCCCTGAGTCCCAGAGTACTGTGGGAACCAGCCACACACAGAACAACAGGGCAAGGCAGCAGATCTGAATCAATTCAGAACTAGGGAAACCTGGCAATATCCATGATATCTCCTAGCTGGGCCATTGGCTTGCTAAGTGACAGGACTGGTTATTTGGTTTCCTAGTTTAACCTTTATCTAAGCCTTGTAAATCAAAATAAACATTGAGATTTTTCATTCACCAGCACAAGGGAAAGAGGGTAAGTGAGGAGTGGTGTTTCAAGAAATTAAACCAATAGAGAAGTGTGCAAATAAAAAGGCTCATCACTAAGAATGGGAAAAAATTATATAATAAAGCTAATTAGGATTTTTCCTCTATTAAAAAACTCCTACAAATTCTCTCAATCAATAAAGCAGCCTAATGTTCTTTTCCTATAATGTTTGTTTTCTTGTGTGCTTCAATGGATTTGGATTTTTATCGGTGAATGTGATTGAGGTCAGAAGCCACAAGCCTACACTATATGCTCTTTGGAAATAAGAATTGTTTAGGTTTTTCCCTGAAAATCTCCAAAACCTACACAGTAAGTGCCCAATAAATGTTTAATACACTAAATCATTCTCATTGTGTGTGATTCCTGTATACAGTCCCCTCCATGAAAGTGGGGATCTCTGTCCAATTTGCTTTGTAGCTTCCGCTGAATCTTGAAGTTATGAGAATTCTTTGTCCAATTTTTATCCCAGGTACCTAACAGGATGCTTGGAACACAGTAGATGATCAATTAATGCCTGCTGATTGCTTGATTTCTCCACCAATAGCCAACTTCTTTTTCCAATCATGCATAATACTTTGTATGCTACTTTGTCATTAGTGATATGGTGCTTTGACAATAGAGTGATGGCTTTTTGGTAATAAAGAAGTAGCAGGACATGATGAATAAGATACTTGGCATTAGGAAGGTCCAGGGTCAACTTCTTCCCCTGTCCCTTATTACCTGTGTGGTCATGAACAAGTCACTTAATGTCTTTAAGTCTCAGACAACTATCTAAACCTCATTTCCATAAAGGATAAATTGCAATGAATGCAACACATAAAACCTACCACATTTCCTTTCATTGTCCTTTGAGTATCCTGAAATTTTTGTTTTTTGGACACAGTACAATGGAAAGATTACCTGAATTCATATTATGCCAGACACTAACTCTCTATATGTTTTAGTTAAGTTACCCAATCCCTTTAATTTCCTTTTTTTTTGTAAAATGAAGGAATTGCCAGGTCTGGATCCATGATTTTATGAATAAAAGAGACAAATCCATTCCATGCTTTGTTGACAGATGGTTGCATTAAAAGAATATTGGTATTGAAAAAAGATAGATTTCTGTTTCAGAAAGAAACTGGGATTTGTTGAAAGCCATGTGTAAAATGTTTTTCTATACTACAAAAGTATCATTTTACTCTCCTCTTTCTTTAACAACTTTGAGAGTACTTGAAAAAAAGTGAACTTGATTTTACATTTTTAATTATGTATAGCTAACAACTATTCATTTTTGAGCATAGTTCAACAACTCCTCACATTTATCTCTTGAATTTTGACTATCAAGAGGTAGTTTGTTGCAGAATATTATATGAAAAAGCTAGTCTGTTAGATTCACCAGGGCTCCCTTTGGTATATACATAGATCATTTTCATACATGAAAGAGTAAGCTTATGAACAGATACAATTTAACTTGGACCACCCAGAAATTGTCCACAATGCAATAGTCCTATGATCACAGATTTAGAGCTAAAAGGGATTTTAGAATCTATTTAGTTTAACCTCTTTTTGCAGATGACAAAACTGAGGCAAGGAGAATTGTACATAGTTACTTAGCTAATAAGTATCTAAGCAAATTTGAACTTCCTGACAAATTCTATTTCCTATTAATTATCTTACTTTGTATCTTGTGGCACCTAGAATAATCTTAACATTCAAATACTATTTGAGTAATAATAGTAACAACTCTTTGAATTAAATTATAAATTTGTTGAATCTATAAGAGCACAAATGAGTTATGGGGTTTTTCAAGCAGTTAAGAGGCAGTAAATTGTACCATCTATAGTAAATATCAAACTTGTAAGATACTCTTTCAAGCACCTGCTTGATCATCAGGGCAGAGTTTGAGGATATCAATAGAAAAAACATGCATCTTTTTGTCTTTTAAGGCGTCCCAACAGTATTTTCACAAATCCTGGGAGTTCCCAGGCATTGATTTGAAAAGCCACTTGTCTAATGGTTAATGCACAAGTGTCCATGTTATACATAGACTTCTAGAAAGCCTTTGACCCGGTTTCCAGTTACCTATTATGTCACAAATATGCCAGAATCTCACCAGGAGAAGGAAAACAATCTCTGTTTCTCTTTCAGTATGACAAAGGCAATATTACAACTTGTCACTCTGCTCACAGGGGCACAATGACCACAACTAGTTAGACAATACTGGCATGCAACACTATGTGGAATAGGAGAATGTTGGATTTATATGTAGAAATAAGAAGGGAGAGGAGGAGAAAAAATAGGAGAAGTAGAAAAAAAGAAACTAGAGAAGGATAAGGAAGAGAAGCAGGATGAAGAGAAGGAAGAGGAGAAGGAGGAGAAAGAAGAAAAGAGAAGGAAGGAGAAGAAAAGAGGAGGAGGAGGAGAGAAACAAAAAGGTGGAGGAGGGTAACAAGAAAAACGAGGAGGAGAAGAAAAAAGGAGGGAGAAACAAGGTTGAGGAGGAGATAACAAGGAGAAGGAAGAAAAAGAGAAGGAGGAGAAGAGGAAGAAAAAGAAGAGGAGAAGGAGAAGAAGAAATAACATAGTTCAGATAGAACAAATAACTTGCCCATAGTCACATAGACAAAAAATTCTAAGATGTGGGATTTGAATTCCCATCTTCCTTATTCCAAGACCAGGAACCTAGGTTATAGTCATACTTTTGATACTTACTAGCTGTGTGACCATGCCTCATTTTTTAAAAATAGATAAAAATGAAGTAATAAATGAAAATTACTGTACCTACCTCGCAGGTTTGCTATAATTCTCAAAAGAGATAATGCACCTAAAGCGCTTTGCAAAGTTTGGAGTGCTCAATAAACATCAGTTATTATCATAAACTGTTATGATGGGATTAAATAAAGGAGAACAGACAGAAACAAGAAGTGCTCAGTTAATTAGATATAGCTCCACTTTAACCTATTGTATTCCTTTGGCTTTCACAAAGAAGTTTGAAAGACTATTTATTGGCCAGATCAGAAGACAGGAATGAAAATACAAACAATCTGAAAGTACACAACACAGTAAACAAGAAACTCACATTGAATTCAATTAAGATAGAAGGAACTATTCCTGAAGGAAACTCAGAAGTATGTGTCATGGGGTGGGATGACAGAGAATCATTTACAAAGTTATCAGGAAATAAAGTGGGAGGCATCAAGTTTGAGCATTACCATTGTTGACAATATTCTCTGGGTCTCACCGACTATCATGTAGTCTTTTTATGGATACTAGATAAACAACATGCGTCATTTTGGCTCTTTTATCTTATCAACACGGAACAGGGAGACTTGGAATAAATGAAACCTATTAACTATTTATAATTCAGGTGAATTTCCCTCCTTTCCCCCCCAAAAAAATATAGTGTAAAGAAGCTAAAATTATCTCCAGTATGCATTTACAAAACAAGAATAAACTGAACCATAAAGATTTGTTGGTTCAAAAGATATTCACCAGTTATTTACAGAAGAATCAGTGTGGATGGGTGAATCTATGGAAAGAAGATGATATCAACTACATACCTATCTTTCTATTACCTGACAACTAATAAGAGCAGTATATTTAAATTAAAAGCCTTTATCTAGTTCAGAAAATAGATTTGGGTTCTGAAGGGTTAACTGCTGGATTGAAAATACATTTTCAACTCCTAATTTACCTCTGTCCTCTTCCTTTGTGATTTAGAATGTCAGTTTCAAACCCTGACTCTAAGGTTCAGACAATCTAATCACCCTAACCACAAATATTGTGACAGTTTTGGAATATTAGAGATTGTAGCAAGAGGTTAGATGTGGTTGGACAAAAATAATAATACATCTTGATGTCACCTGAATCTTGGTAAATTGTTTTCTTTACAACTTCTCTGAAAGGTGACTAGTTTTGTTATCAAATCCATGACATATGAAATAGATGACAAAAATGTTAAGTGACTTACTTGAGCTTTTTTAGCTTTTAAGTGTCATATCTGGAACTTGAACCAAATTCTTCTAACCTGAAGACCAATGATATTTCTCTAGATTCTCATAGTCTTCTTTTTATGCAACTGCTGACAAACTGATGCTTTCATGCAACGAATATGAACATGTTTATTTCCCACTCAAGGATCTTCAGTGACTCAAATTTTTCTAAGATAAAATGAAAAATCCTCATCTTGGCATTTAAAACCCTCTACAACTCACTCTGATGTGTCTTTTTAGATATTCCCTTCCCACTCATTCTGTTTTAATTACACCATTCACCATATCTGACTTTCTCCTACTTCAGTCCCTTTGAAAGGTGCCCTCCATAATCAGAATGCATTCTCCTTTCACCTCTATTTTGTAAAGTCCTTCACTTTTTTTTAAGGCACAGCTCAAGATTGAATTAGTTGTTTTATGGATTATAGTGTAAAATGAAAAGAGTTGATTAGTTTTTCCTACAAATTTTATTTTCTATTATTTAGGAACAAAAAGAATTTTAAATGAGCAATTTATTTATTTGCTAATTTCTTGAAGTGAGTTGAAAATCAACATCCAAACTAAGAAAAGAAACTATGTATCCAAGTAAGATTTACTGAAGAATGTTCTTTATAGTCAGCTGAACCCTCAAGAAGAATGGAAATAGAATGCAGCCAGTTTTCAAAACTGTGTCTCCCAGAAGTGAGCCATCACTATCTGAGGGTCTATGATGTCAGCCAACTTATTCAGCATTTATTAAATATTGAATCATATTACTAATAAAGTAAAGCATTTATTAAGAGCTTGCTATGTGCCAGGATTCTGAGATATCAAAAAAAAGTAAAATAAATTTTCTGCCCTCAAAAATTTCAGAGTATAATTATGAAGATAATATGGAAATAATTTTGAACCTATAAGACATGCAAGATAGTTGGAGAGTAATCTCAAATGAAAGTCATTAGAAGCTAGAGGGATCAGGAAAAAATTTCTCAAGAAAGTAAGATGGACTGAGTTTTAAAGGAAGTTAAGAATAAGAAACATAGGAGAAAAGATAGAACATTCCAAACATTAGCAGTGAGAAAAAAGTGATGAAATGGAGTGTCATGTGTGAGGAATGGTAAGTAGACCAATGTTGTTCAGTTGTTTCCATTTGAGGTTTTCTTGGTAGATATACTAGAATGGTTTGTCATTTCCCTCTTCAGTTCATTTTACAGATGAGGAAACTGAGGCAAATGGGATAAAGTGATTTGCCCAGGGTCATATAACTAGTAAATACCCAGAGCCAGTTTTGAAGATTAGTTTTCTTGACTTCAGGCCCTTTATTCTACCCTCTGAACAGTATTGCTAGATTATAAAGTTAGTATAGTGAAGTAAAGTATAAGATGATTTGGTAAGCCAAATTCAAATTATAAATTGCTATAAATGACAAATGGAGGAATTTATATTCAATCCTAAAGTTCATAGAAAGCCACTAAAGTTTATTGAATACAGGAGGTGTGTGGTCAAGCTTGCATTTTAGAAAGAACATTTTTACAGCTGAGTAGAGGAAGGATAAGTGAGGAGAGACTTGGGACAGAAAAACCATCAAAAATGTTATTTTAATAGTCCAAACAAGAAGTAATGATGGCTTCAGAATGATGAGTATTCTCCAGGCAAAAAGGGGGAATATATGATAAATGCTTTATGAATAGAAATGACACAATTTGACAACAGATTACATGTGTAAGATGAGTTTGAGTAAAGAATGGAAAATGGGACTTGAGGTTGTTAGCCTGAATGACAGGGAGGATAACTCTTTCCAATAGGGGATTTAGGAAGAGAAGAGGATTTGGGACAAAGATTTGGGATAACTATAGGACATCCAATTTTAGTTATCCAAAAAGGCAATTTGACAGGAAAGAGACTATCACTGGATACATAGACCTGGAGATCATCTACATAGAGATGATAATTGAACCCATTGAAGCTGTTGAGATCTCCAAGAAAAAAATTTGCTTGTGGAAATGGAACAGCTTTTCTTTTTCATACAGAAAAAGTCTCATCTTTGACATGTGTCAATAATGTTTCACCAATTTTCTTTGCTTCCCATGGATTCTAGGGTAGTCACTATTGGAGAAAATTAGTTATTCCCATATCTACATTTTGGGATCTTTGAGCACTGTAAGTTGTTGAGGAAAAAAAATGAAGGTAGAAAGAGGGTGTGATTCATTCCATGGCTAATTCAAGTTTATTAAACCTATTCTTATAAATATAGGGGCCTGATATGCTAATTTCTGTTTGGCTCTGAAATGACTCTGAAAAACATTACTCTGAAATTTCCCAGATCCTCACTCCTCTATATAATTGGCCATTAACTCCATTTCTCCCCCCTGAGGCAATTGAGGCAATTGGGGTTAAGTGACTTGCCCAGGGCCACACAGCTAGGAAGCATTAAGTATCTGAGTACAGATTTGAACCCAGATCCTCCAGACTTCAGGGCAGGCACTCTATCCAATGCTCCATGGCTTTAGGCAGCCATTAACTCTTACAGGACTCTATTGTAAAACAAAACCAAAGATACTTAAGCATGCTTGAGAACTGAATTTTCAATTTATCTCAACACTCTGAGCCAAATGGAATACTCTAAGTAGGCTATATGTGAAATCTGCAAATTGATAGACACTTAGGACTAGTATTTAGTTCTTTATGTTTCTATAAAATAAATCTACAGGCATCACAAATAATAGATAGCTCTGAAGAAAAGGAACTTCAGAAATGGAGCCTTGCCCATCAGTTGTTCAATTATCATCTCTATGTAGATGATCTCTATGTAGATGGCCTACATATCTAGTCATAGTCTCTTTCCTGTCATGCTGCCTGTTAGAATCTCATCTCTTGAAATGTCTTTGCATATCTTTTGAATTTACTTATCTTTGTACAAAGCAGAGACTATGTGTCAGGGAAAAATCCTGGCCTCAGAAAGACCTGGGTTCAAGTCTGACCTCTGACATAGCCTGAGCAAGTCAATTAACTTCTCAGTGCCCCCAGCACCTTTCTATAAGTTGAAAAGAAGTTGCCATAATAACAGAGAAAATTTCCTCATTTGGGAGTCCTCAAAACTAACAAAATCAGAGGTCCAGTCTTAATCCTATCACTGTTCATCTTGTACCCACTCAATAGTATAGATAAGTTATATGGACTGAAACAAATTTTTATTTTTATATTTCCTATAGATACTATTAAAAGATTATCAAATTGAATGATTATTATAGTAGAGCCACAATTTTGTTCATCAAAACAATAAGGGATCTGGGTTAAGGACAAGTTAGGATAAGAGGCCTAAGTCTATGAGGACAAGAGAATTCCTAAAAGACTGGGTTAGATAGAAATTCTTGCTATGCAAAAAGATTTTCTCCAGTTTTCAGTATTCTGGGAATGGGTAATGAGGCTCATTAAATCAAGACACATGTCTCTATAACCTTTTCTTCCACATAAAAGTTTACACAGACTAACAATATTTATTTTAATATGCCACAGAGAATTGAAATAACTAATTAGTGCTATGCTCTAGATTCATTCTTGAGCAAGTTCTTTTCCAAATTTATATTTACATCTTTCCAGAGAGGTCACAAGAATGCCTCACAAATACTAATTCTCTCACCTTGAATGACATACCCTGGCCAGCAGGAAATGAACTGGGATGTTGCCTGCCAAATCAATTCACACATGTTGGAAAATCTGAACATTATCTTACTTACATCTGGAACCCAGGTGCTCAATTTCTATTTTGTTGGGAAAGAGCCACCCTGCAGACAGCATAATCAAAATGTCGCTGACCTTTCAAATGAGATCTTGTGAGGAAAAGAACACCCTTTTTAAACAGAGAGAACTATACTAGTCGTTTATCTTCTGATAAGAAGCAGTAATCCTTTATTTATTATTGGGGTGTCTTCCAAATCAGGATGCAAACCCTAGTCAGGCTCCCTCCAGGTTACTGGTGATCAACTAGATGCATATACCCTCCTTTGGTAAGTATAAAATGACTCATGGAGTTTGACAACACCAGTGGTAAAAGGTTACCAGAGGGCATTTGTCTGAGGGTTGTTCCTAGGTCACCATGCTGACTTCCCTATTTGTCTAACAAAGGAGTTTTTTTTTTAAAGTTATTAATTGTAATTCAGAAGTGTTTATGGACCGCTACAACATGCCTAATAATATAAATTTTTAAGAGCCAGGCATGGAAGGTAGTTGTTTATTCATATTAATAGAGAGTTAATAAATTGCAGATATGAAACTAACTTTGTTCTATCTAAAACTTCAGATCAGATTAACTATGTAACTCCTTTCTTATAATCCTTTGTAATGACCTTCTAATTGGACTCCAGCCTACCATTTCTCCTAACTAACCCAAACTCTATACAGACGTCAGATTGATATTCTTTTTTTTTTCCTGAGGGTTAAGTGACTTGCTCAGGGTCACACAGCTAAGAAGTGTTAAGTGTCTGAGAGCAGATTTGAACTCAGGTCCTTCTGACTTCAGGGCTGGTGCTCTATCCACTTCACCACCTCCCAGATTGATATTCTTAAAGCACAGGTCTCACCATATCACCTCTCAACTAAAGAAACTTCAGAAGCTCTTTATTTCCTCTAAAATAAAATGCAAAATTCCTATTTGGAAGTTAAAGTCCTTTGTAATCTGGCCGTAGCCAACTCTTTCAAATAGATTTCACATTATTTCCCTCACACACTCAACATTTTAGACATATTGAAATCCTTGCTATTCCTTACACATGATATTCTATATCTCACTGATTTGATTTCTTTGCCGTCCAAGAGATTCTCAAAAGTCTTTTCCAGCACCAGAATTTTGATTTTTTTTTTTAGTTTTTTATTTTCAAAATACATGTAAAGGGGCAGTTAGGTAACACATTGGATAGAACACCAGCCCTGAAGTCAGGAGGACCTGAGTTCAAATCTGGTCTCAGGCACTTAGCATTCCCTAGCTGTGTGACCTTGGGCAAGTCACTTAACCTCAATTGCCTCAGGGAAAAACAAATACACGTAAAGACATTTTTTCAACATTCACCCTTGCAAAATCTTGTGTTCCAAATTTTTTTCTCCCACAAGCCTCTACCCCCTCCCTTAGAGAGCAAGTAGTCCAATAAATGTTAAACACATACATTCCTTCTATACATATTACCACAATTATCACGCTGCACAAGAAAAATCAGATCAAAAAGGAAAAAAATAAGAAAGAAAACCAAAAGCAAGCAAATTACAACAACAAAAAAATATTATGTTGTGATCCACATTCAGTCCCCACAGTTCTCTCTCTGGATGTAGATAACTCTCTCCATTACAAGTCCATTGAAATTGGTCTGAATCATCTCATTGAAAAGAGTCACAACCATCAAAATTAATCATCACATAATCTTGTTGTTGCTGTAAACAATGTTCTCTTGGTTCTGCTTGGTGAGTAGAACATTAGAACATGAATTAATGTAAGTCTCTCCAGGCCTTTCTGAAATCATCCTGATGATCATTTCTTATAGAACAATAATATTCCATAATATGCATATATCATAATTTATTCAGTCATTTCCCAACTGATGGGCATCCGCTCAGTTTCTAGTTTCTAGGCACTACAAAAAGGGCTACAAACATTTTTGCATATGTGGGTCCTTTTTCCTTTTTTATTATCTCTTTTGGATACAGGCCCAATAGAGACATCAAAGAATATCTACAGTTTGATATGGGCATAGTTCCATATCCAGAGCCAGAATTTGAACAAAAGAGTATGATATACCAATCTACCTCATTTGCTTAAGTCATAATAATCCACTCTCACTACCTGAGGTTCAAGTAGCGTATTCATACTATTTCTTTAGGAAGTCAACCCTTTATATGAACTAATGCAAAGTGAAGTGAGTAGAATCAAGAAATAATGTGTATAGCAACAGCAATAGTGTAAGGATGATCAGCTGTGAAAGACTTAGCTACTTTTGATCAAGACAATGATTCAAGACTATTCCAAATGATCTATGATGAAAAATGCTATCCAGATAACTGATGAACTCTGAGTGCGTATTAAAGCACTATTCTTGTTTTATTTTGTTTTCTTGTGGTTTTTAATGTGTGTGTTTTCTTTTGTAACATAGCTGATATGGAGTGATATGATGAGCAGGTGTGAGGAAGAAAATATGGAACTCAAAATTTTAAAAGATGAATGTTAAACATTTTTACATGCATTTGGAAAAATAGAATAAATAACAATTTAAAAAATAAAGAATAGTCAATAGTCAATCCATTCTCATCAATCTTACTGTGCCTAAGGCTTATTCTTGTTATTATGATCTAGTTTATTATAGTGTCCTTTTCAGAACTTTAGACTCTATTTGTCAACAAATTCCATTATATCCTTGACCTTTTTACTCAACATTCCTTCTCCTTATCCAATTTAATAGAAGTTTGGCCCTAGCAGCCCACTTTGCTCATGGTTGCTCTTCATCTCCTACCCTGAACTTAATGAACAAGAAAGAAGAGAACCACTGCCACTCTAAGCCCATTTCCTTAATACTACGCATGTTTCTATGACTATTCTATATTCAAGCTCTATTAATTCAGTTTTCTACCATCTTTACCATATCTTTGTTCTTTTCCTCTACCAGTGTGAGGGACATTCTCTAGAATTTTTTTTCCAGTGAATTCCTGACCCAACTCTTGGTTTTCCTCTCTCCCCTATTCCCACCCACAACTTTCAAGATATCATCATTCAAATGGAGAACTCCTCAGCAACTTGACCTCTCCATCCTTTAAGCTTCTCAACTCCAGGGAATTGATTATTCACACATCTATCTACTAAAAACTAATAGCTATATATCACTAACTACTGCTTGTATTTTAGAGATGACAACTAAAAATCAAGGGGGAGAAATTGAATTGTATAAATGAAAGACATGGATAAAATGATCTCACATTCAGACCCTTCCAAAGAAAGGGAGGGAGGGAAAAAAAGAAGAAAGAAAGGACAGCAGGGAAGGAAGCAAGAAAGGAAAAAAACCAATAGTTATGGAATAAACCATTTTAAGATTTGATATTGAATTGAACTGGAGAATGCTTAACAATACTGATTGGTCAAAAGAGAGAACTGTACTTTGAAATTTTGGCTGTATCATCAAGACAAATAATGCAAATGGAAGCAATGGTGTTGTGATTTTACATATAAATTAGGTTCTACCACCGAAGCATTCCAATTTTTCAAACCTTTGTCACCACATTCCTGTTAATTTTTTATTTTTTTATTAAAACTGGTTATTTACAAAACATATATATGGGTAATTCTTCAACACTGACCCTTACAAAACTTTCTGTTACAAATTTTCCCCCCTAGTCCCCACCCCTCCCCTAGATGGCAGGAAATGCACTACATGTTAATTATGTTAAAATACTTGATAAATCAAATATATGTATACATATTTCCACATTTATAATTGTTGTGCAAGAAAAATCGTATCTACAAGAAAAAAAATCAGAGAAAGGAAACACAATGCAAGCAAACATCAATAGAGAGCATGAAAATGTTAATGCTGTAGTCCACATTTCATATCCCTCTCTCTGGCTGTATATGGCTTTCTACACTGAACAATTGGAACTGGTTTGAAACATTTCATTGTTGAAGAGAGCCATGTCCATCAGAATTGATCATCATATAGTCTTGTTGCCATGTATAATGATCTCCTAGTTCTGCTCATTTCGCTCAGCATCAATACATGCAAGTCTCTCCAGGCATCTCTGAAATCATCCTGCTGGTCATTTCTTATAGAACAATAATATTCCATAACATTCATATACCATAATTTATTCAGCCATTCTCCAATTGATGGACATCCATTCAGTTTCCAGTTTCTAGCCACTACAAAAAGGGCTGCCACAAACATTCTTGCACATGTGGAGCCCTTTCCTTCCTGTAAGATCTCTTTGGGATATAAGCCCAGTAGAAACACTGCTGGGTCAAAGGGTACGCACAGTTTGATAACTTTTGAGCATAGTTCCAAATTGCTCTCCAGAATGGTTGGATCTGTTCAAAGTTCCACCAACAATGTATCAGTGTCCCAGTTTTCCCACATCCCCTCCAACATTCGTCATTATCATTTCCTGTCATTTTAGCCAATCTGACAGGTGTGTAGTGGTACCTCAGAGTTGTCTTAATTTGCATTTCTTTGATGAATAGTGATTTGGAGCACCTTTTCATATGACTAGAAATAGTTTTAATTTCATCATCTGAAAATTGTCTGTTCATATCCTTTGACCATTTATTGACTGGAGAGTGGCTTGAATGCTTATAAATATGAGACAATTCTCTCTATATTTTATAAATGAGGCATTTATCAGAACCCTTAAATGTAAAAATGATTTCCCAATTTATTGCTTCCCTCCTAATCTTGTCTGCATTAATTTTGTTTGTACAAAAACATTTTAACTTAATGTAAACAAAATTATCTATCTGATGTTCAATTAAGAGTTCCAGTTCTTCTTTGCACATAAATTTATTCCATCTCCACAGGTCTGAGAGGTAAACTATACTATGTTCCTCTGATTTGCTTGTAATATCACTCTTTATATCCAAATCATGAACCCATTTAGATCTTATCTTGGTATGAGGTGTTAGGTGTGGGTCAAGCCCTAATTTCTTCTACACTAGTTTCCAATTTTCCCAGCAGTTTTTGTCAAATGGTGAGTACTTATCCCAAAAGCTGGGGTCTTTGGGTTTATCAAATACTAAATTGCTATAGTTATTGCCTAGTTTGTTCTGTGATTCTATCCTATGCCACTGATCAACTACTCTAATTCTTAGCCAGTACCAAATGGTTTTGATGACTGCTGCTTTATAATATAGTTTTAGATCTGGTACAGCAAGGCCACCTTCATCAGCCTTTTTTTCCCACTAATTCCCTTGAAATACTTGATTTTTTGTTCTTCCAAATGAACTTTGCTACTATTTTTTCTAGATTTGTAAAATAATTTTTGAGAGTTTGATTGGTATGGCACTAAATAAGTAAATTAGTTTGGGTAGTATTGTCATTTTTGTTATATTTGCTCAACCTACCCATGAACACTTGATGTTTTTCTAATTGACTAGGTCTAACTTTATTTGTGTGGAAAGTGTTTTGTAGTTTAGTTTGTATAGTTCCTGACTTTTCCTTGGCAGATAGATTCCCAAATATTTTATACTATCAACAGTTATTTTGAATGGAATTTCTTTTTGTATCTCTTACTGCTGAACTTTGTTGGTAATATATGGAAATGCTGATGATTTATGTGGATTTATTTTGTATCCTGCAACTTTTCTAAAGTTGTGAATTGTTTCTAGTAATTTTTTAGTTGAGTCTCTAGGGTTCTCTAAGTATACCATCATGTCATCTGCAAAGAGTAATAATATGGTTTCCTCATTACCTTCTCTAATTCCTTCAATCTCTTTTTCTTGTCTTACTGCCAAAGCTAACATTTCTAATACAATATTAAATAGTAATGGTGATAGTGGGCAGCCTTGTTTCAATCCTGATCTTGTTGGGAATGGGTCTAATTTGTCTCCATTACATATGATGCTTGCTGATGGTTTTAAGTAGATACTACTAATCTTTTAAGTAGATACTACTAATCCATTCTTGTTAATTCAACATCAATTACAGGATAATATCTATTCCTTTGATTTACTTCCATATTTTGATGAATCTATAAGCTCATAAGTAGGGGGCTCCCTTCTACATGTGCAGGTTACAACTCAGTTGTGTGTTCTCATTTTCTAATATTCTTAGACATTCCATAAATCCCTAAAAAGTAGATTCACCCAGTGATAGAGTCTTCCCTTTAAATCCTACCAGTGTAGCCAGTGGACTCTTGATTTGTTTTCCAATATTCATGCTACATAATCAGTCTACTTCCTTTTCTGGTCATCATTGTCTATGATGACATTTTATCTATTGCTTAATGACATGCTATGGCTTACTTATGCCTAGCTCTGGTGCCACCTTCTACAGAAAGTCTCGCACAATTTGCAATTACTTCTTTAAAATTATTTTGTATTTAATTTTCAATGTACCTTTTGTTCTTCCAAATAGAATATAAGCTCATTTAAGGCAGGGGATATTTCTTTATTTTTTGTCCTTGCTTTGCCAATACCTAGCAAAGTACCTGATGCACATTAAGAACTTAATATATGCTTGTTGAATTAATTGAACTGAATAGGTTGTCTCTTCATTGTCCTTTGAGCAATTTTAATTTTAATTCTTCTGAAATAATGGTATTTCAAAGACATGCAATAATTGTGAGAAAATATTCACCTTAAGAAAAGTTTTTGTGATAGGGAGCAGCAAAGCTTTTGTGAGCGTTGAAAGAGCTGGAGACAACACTGGGCTTGGAATCAGAAAGACTCATCTTTCTGAGTTCAAATATAAACACAGACTAGTTATGTAACCCTGAATAAGTCACCTAACCCTGTTTGCCTCAATTTCCTCATCTGTAAAATGAGATGGAGGATATTTCAGGGAGCCAAGATGGCAGAGTGAAGACGCAACTCTCTGTGACTTCTGATCTTCTCTCAAACCAACAGTAGATTAAGCCTCTGAACTGGTTCTGGAGTGAAAGCTCCTTCAAATATTTAAAGTACAACACATTTCCAGCAAAAATTACCTTGGAAGAGCTCCGGAGCATGTCTATTCAGATGGGCAGGGGGTCGGGCAGTTTGCCGAGATCAGATGACAGCGCACAGCCAGGGCAGGAAACCCTGTTTGGAGTGTGGCAGATTTTAAGCACCTGGAAAGTCCCTGGGAGACACTTGGGCCACTTTGCTCTGGTTGTGGGCAGGTGCTTTGGCAGATCTGTTTTTAGTAAAAGGTAGATAGAAAACCACTGAGAACGGGGGACCTAGCCTGGCCAGCAGCCCAGCATGGGAAGTCAACCAGCCAAACTGCCCCAGGACAAAGCAGCTGCTGTTCCTTTGCTTTAAACACACCTCAAGCTCTTAAAAATGAGTAAGAAACAGAAAAGAACTCTCACCATAGACACCTTTTATGGAGAGAATGAAAGGCAGACCTCAGATCCTGAGGTTCCTAAAGGTAAAACAACTCAAAAGGAAGCCACAAAAGGAGACATGAGCTGGTCCCCATTTCGCAAGGCTTTCCTGGAAGATTGCATAAAGAATCTCAAAATAGAGTTAGATAAAAAATGGGAGATCAGTGCAACAAGGATATAATGCCCTACAAAAGAGATATGAAAAAAAAAAAAAAACCACCGATTCACTGAAAAACTAAATTGATGAAATGGAAAAGACACCAACTCACTGAAAAACAAAATTGGTGAAATGGAAAAAGATAACAATTCACTGAAAAACAAAATTGGTAAAATGGGAAAAGACTGCAATGAACAAAAAAATTCAATTTGGCCAGTTACAAAAAGTGCTAAAAAAGGTAACTGAAGAAAATAATACTTTAAAAATTAGAATTGAACAAATGGAAGTGAATGACTCAATAAGATTTCAAGAATCAGCAAACAAAAACAAAAAAAAATGAAAAAAGAAAAGAAAATATGAAATATCTCCTAGGAAAAACAACTGACTTGGAAAACAGATCTAGGAAAGACAATCTAAGGCTTATTGGACTTCCTGAAAGCCATGATGAAAAAAAGAACCTAGATGCTATATTCCAGGAAACCATGAAAGAAAACTGCCCTGATGTTTTAGAATCAAAAGGCAAAATTGCCATTGAAAGAATTCACCGATCATGTCCTGAAAGAGACCCCAAAATTAAAACCCCAAGGAATATCATGGCTAAATTTCAGGACTATTGTTTTCTGGCTGTCTTTTAAGAGCTCACCTTGTATGAGCCCTTTGATATCAGAGGCGAGATGAATGAGGCAGGGGAACTCATAGGGTGTGAAAAGAGCTCCAGTTTATTATGCTGCACAGCCTTGTTGATATAGTTTTGCAAGCATGATCAGCATGTGAACAGTAGGCAATCCCCAATCACCATTCAGAGAAGCAGCTCAAGGGCATTGCATATACATGGTATCTGACAATGGGAGGAGAGCCAACCCAGTCATGTCAGCAACCTGCTCACAGGCAAGAGGCCCTGGCAAGGCATCCCTGCTCACGAGCAACTAGCTGTGACCCTCAGGCTCTACCCATTCCCATGCCATGCACTAGTGCTTCTTGCTCAACAAGGGTGTTTCTGCAACGTGGCAGAAAACTTATTGTGCACCACAGGTCAAGGTGGCTTCTGTACTCCCTCTCAGCAGGGTCCTATACCCTAGCACTATCGTACCACAGAGAAGATATTGCAAGCAGCCAGAGAGAAACAATTCAAATACCGAGGAACTGTAATTAGAATCACACAAGATCTGTCAGCTTCCACATTAAGGATCGAAGGGCCTGGAATCAGATATTCTGAAAGGCAAAGGAACTTGGATTACAGCCAAGAATAAGTTATCCAGCTAGAATGAGCATTATCTTCCAGGGAAAAAGATGGTCATTCAATGATACAGGTGAATTTCACCTATTTCTAATGAAAAGACCAGATCTGAACAAAAAATTTGACCTCCAAACACAGAACTCAAGAGAAACATAAAAAGGTAAAAAGGAAAGAACTCCTGAGAACTATATTTCTACTATGGGTATACATAAAGAATGGGGGTATAATTTGATTTTACTTTGATAAAATGGAAAAAAAACTAGAGGTACAAGGGCTATCATACTGGAAAAAGAGGGGAAAGGAGGTAAAATAAAGTAAGAAAAGAAGGTAAAAATAAGGTAAAATCTCATGAAGAAGCAAAGAAAATCTAATATAATTGAGGGAAAGAAGGGAGGGTGATGAGCATTGTGTGAATCTTACTCTAATCAGATTGGGCTATAAATGAGTATATCATATAAATCAAAAGAGTATTTCTGGTTTCACAGAAAAACTTGTCCCTCATTATAGGGAAGTAGGAGGGAAAGGAGGAAAAGAAAGGGATAGACTAATAGAAGGGAAAATAGAAGAATTAAGGGAAAGGTGTAAAAAAGAGGGAGGGGCTCTAGGGGAGAGGACTATTAGAGGGAGGTGGTCATAAAAAACAAAATACTGGGGAGGGGGGAAGGGAGAAAGGGGAAAAGGAAGAGAAAAACATATCTTTGAGTAAATAAGATGGCAGGAAACACAGATTTAGTTATTTTAATATGTGAATGTGAATGGGATGAACTCTCTCATAAAATGGAAGCAGATAGCAGACTGGATTAAAAGCCAGAATCCTACAATATGTCATTTACAAGAAACGCATCTAAAATATAGAGATACATACAGAGTGAAGGTAAAGGGCTGGAGCAGAATCTATTATGCTTCAGATGAAAAAAAAAAGCAGGAGTAGCAATCTTCATCTCAGATCAAGTAAAAGCAAAGATAGATCTAATTAAAAGAGATAAAGAAGGAAATTATATTTTACTAAAGGGTACCATAGATAATGAAGCACTATCAATACTAAACATATATGCACCAAGTGGTATAGCATCCAAATTCCTAGAGGAGAAATTAAGAAAGATGCAAGAAGAAATAGACAGCAAAACTATACTGGTGGGAGATCTCAACCTTGCTCTCTCAGAATTAGATAAATCAAACCACAAAATAAATAAGAAAAAAGTTAGGGAGGTAAACAAAATGTTAGAAAAGTTAAGTCTCATAGATCTTTAGAGAAAATTGAATGGAGACAGAAGGGAGTTTACTTTTTCTCAGTGGTTCATGGAACTTACACAAAAATTGACCATGTATTAGGACATAAAAACCTCAAAATCAAATGCAGAAAGGCAGAAATAATAAATGCATCCTTTTCAGATCATGATGCAATAAAAATCACATGGAATATAAGGCCAGGAGAAAATAGACCAAAAGTTAATTGGAAATTAAATAATCTAAGTTTAAAGAATGAATGGTTGAAAGAGCAAATCATAGGCACAATCAATAATTTCATTCAGGAGAATGACAAAAATGAGACAACATACCAAAATTTGTAGGATATGGCCAAAGCAGTTATAAGGGGTAATTTTATATCTCTAGATGCTTACTTGCATAAAATAGAGAAAGAGAAGATCAATGAATTGGGCTTACAATTAAAAAAGCTAGAAAAAGAGCAAATTAAAAACCCTCTATTAAATACCAAATTAGAAATTCTGAAAATAAAAATTTTAAAAAGGGGAAGTAAAAAATTAATGAAAGTAAGAGAACTATTGAATTAATAAAACTAAGAGTTGGTTTTGTGAAAAAACCAACAAAATAGATAAGACTGTAGTTAATTTGATTAGAAAAAGGAAAGAGGAAAATAAAATTGTTAGTCTCAAAAATGATAAGGGAGAACTTTCCACCAATGAAGAGGAAATTAGAGCTATAATTAGAAATTACTTTGCCCAGCTTTACACCAATAAATTTGATAATCTAAATGAAATGGAGGAATATCCACAAAAATATACATTGCCCAGGTTAACAGAAGAGGAAATAAATTATTTAAATAGCCCTATTTTAGAAAAAGAAATAGAACAAGCTATTAATCAACTCCTAAGAAAAAATCTCCAGGACCAGATGGATTTATATGTGAATTCTACCAAACTTTCAAAGAACAATTAATTCTAACACTATATAAACTATTTGAAAAAATAGGGACAGAAGGTATACTACCAAATTCCTTTTATGATACAGATATGGTGCTGATAGCTAAACCAGGTAGGGTGAAAACAGAGAAAGAAAACTATAGACCAATTTCCCTAATGAATATTGATGCAAAAATTTTAAATGAGATATTAGCAATGAGATTACAGAAAGTCATCCCCAGGATAATATACTATCACCAAGTAGGATTTATACCTGGAATACAAGGCTGGTTCAATATTAGGAAAACCATCACCATAATCAATTATATTAATAACCAAACTCACAAAAACCATATGATTATCTCATTAGATGCAAAACAAACATTGGATAAAGTCCAAGACCCATTCCTATTAAAAACAACTAGAGATTTTAGGAATAAATGGGCTTTTCTTTAAAATGATCAGTAGCAAATATTTAAAACCATCAGCAAGCATCATTTGTAATGGGGACAAACTAGACCCATTCCCAATAAGATCAGGAGTGAAACAAGGCTGCCCACTATCACCATTACTATTTAATATTATATTAGAAATATTAGCTTTGGCAGTAAGAGAAGAAAAAGAGATTAAAGGAATTAGAGTAGCTAATGAGGAAACCAAATTATCACTCTTTGCAGATGAAATGATGATATACTTAGAGAACCTTAGAGACTCAACTAAAAAACTATTAGAAACACTTTACAACTTTAGCAAAGTTGCAGGATACAAAATAAATCCACATAAATCATCAGCATTTTTATATATTACCAATAAAGTTCAGCAGCAAGAGATACAAAAAGAAATTCCATTCAAAATAACTGTTGATAGTATAAAATATTTGGGAATTTATCTGCCAAGGAAAAGTCAGAAACTATATGAACTAAACTACAAAACACTTTCCACACAAATAAAATCAGACCTAATCAATTGGAAAAACATTAAGTGCTGATGGGTAGGCCAAGCGAATATAATAAAAATGACAATACTACCCAAACTAATTTACTTATTTAGTGCCATACCAATCAAACTCCCAAGAAATTATTTTACAAATCTAGAAAAAATAGTAGCAAAGCTCATCTGGAAGAACAAAAGGTCAAGGGAATTAATGAAAAAAAAAAGGCTGATGAAGGTGGCCTTTCTGTCCAGAGCTAAAACTATATTATAAAGCAGCAGTCATCAAAACCATTTGGTACTGGCTAAGAAATAGAGTAGTTGATCAGTGGAATAGGATAGGATCATAGGACAAACTTGGCAATAACTATAGCAATCTAGTGTTTGATAAACCCAAAGACCCCAGCTTTTGGGATAAGTACTCACTATGCGACAAAAACTGCTGGGAAAATTGGAAACTAGTATGAAAGAAATTAGGGCTTGACCCACACCTAACACCACATACCAAGATGAGATCTAAATGTGTTCATGATTTGGATATAAAGAATGATATTATACGCAAATTAGAGGAACATAAGATTGTTTACCCCTCAGACCTGTGGAGAAGGAACAAATTTATGTCCAAAGAAGAGCTGGAACTCTTAATTGAACACAAGATAGATAATTTTGACTATATTAAGTTAAAGAGTTTTTGTACAAACAAAATAATGCAGTCAAGATTAGGAGGGAAGCAATAAATTGGGAAATCATCTTTACATTTAAAGGTTCTGATAAAGGCCTCATTTATAAAATATAGAGAGAATTGTCTCATATTTATAAGCATTCAAATCACTCTCCAATCAATAAATGGTCAAAGGATTGGACAATTTTCAGATGATGAAATTAAAACTATTTCTAGTCATATGAAAAGCTGCTCCAAATCACTATTCGTCAGAGAAATGTAAATTAAGACAACTCTGAGGTACCACTACACACCTGTCAAATTGGCTATGATGAAACGAAAAGATGATGTCGAATGTTGGTGGGGATGTGGGAAAACTGGGACACTGATATATTGTTGGTGGAACTGTGAATGGATCCAACCATTCTGGAGAGCAAATTGGAACTATGCTCAAAAAATTATCAAATTGTTCATACCCTTTGACCCAGCAGTGTTTCTATTGGGCTTATATCCCAAAGAAATCATAAAGGAAGGAAAGGGCCCCACATGTGCAAGAATGTTTGTGGCAGCCCTTTTTGTAGTGGCTAGAAACTGGAAATTGAATGGATGCCCATCAATTGGAGAATGGATGAATAAATTATGGTATATGAATCTTATGGAATATTATTGTTCTGTAAGAAACAAGCAGCTGGATGCTTTCAGAGAGGCTGGAGAGACTTGCATGAACTGATGCTGAGTGAAATGAGCAGAACCAGGAGTTCATTATACATGGCAACAACAAGACTATATGATGATCAATTCTGATGGACATGGCTCTCTTCAACAATGAAATGTTTCAAACCAATTCCAATTGTTCAGTGAAGAAAGTATATACATCCAGAGAGACGGATATGAAATGTGGACCACAACATAACATTTTCATGCTCTCTATCAATGTTTGTTTGAATTGTGTTTCCTTTCTCTGATTTTTCTTTCTTGTAGATACATTTTTTTCTTGCACAAAAATGTTGTGTGGGAATATGTATACACATATTCGATTTTTCAAGTATTTAACATAATTAACATGTAATAGACTTCCTGCCATCTAGGGGAGGGATGGGGACCAGGGGGAAAAAGCTGTAATGGAAAGCTTTGCAAGGGTTAATGTTGAAATATTACCCATACATATGTTTTGCAAATAAAAAGCTTTAATTAAAAAATAGTCAAAAAAATGAGATGGAGAAGGTAATAACAAATAGTTCCAGTATCTTTGTCAAGAAAATCCAAATAGTCAGACATTACTGAAATGACTGAACAACAACAAGAAATTCAATATTGGTCAATCTACAATGTCTGATTAAGACATATACAATGATAAACTCATTCCATAAATTGCAAATCTACATGTACATTAAGGAATACTCATTAAGTTATCTGAATAACAGATATTCTTCATCTCCTTGGTCTTCCCTTTTTAGCTTAAAAAGATGATCTATTTTGAATATCCACATATATCATTAGAAAGATTCTGATTTATATGGAGGTATGTCTTAATCAGCCCAGGGTAATCTACAAACTAGATCATCTGGAGAATGTAATCATTCTAGAGCAGAAGTTCTTAGTGTAGGCTTCACAATTATTTTAGTGGGTCCGGGGATCTAGAATTTTTAATATTTTTCCTAACTTATTTTAATAAAATTTGTTTTCTTTTTACTATTGTATTCCTTTAAAAACATGGTTCTGAGAAGGGGTCCATTGGTTTTACCAGGCTACCATGGGTTCCTGACACAAAAAGGTTAAGGGGATTACCTCTAGAGTAATCTTTCTACATTGGACTCTGTGTGGAACATTCTTCAAGCTATTAATAAATACCCTTGCTATCTATTTGTTTTTCTTTTTTTATTTCATGTTTTCCCCTTGGAAATACATTCCCCACCTAGTAAAGAGAGTTGATTGGCTATGGTGATTTTAAGTTCTGAGCTCCCTCTTTATAATGAATGTTATGTGTGCTAAAATTCTCTAATAAATGGGGATTGTCTAAATTAATGATATTATTCTTTTTATTTTTTTCAAAGTTAATTGCTTGACTGGGCAGCTATCTGGTACGGGGTTATAATGTTGGGCCTATGACAATCAAGAAAATTTGAATTAAAATGTGGTCTCAGATACTTAGTGGCTGTGTGACCCTAGGCAAGTCATAAATCTGCTTGCCTTAATCTACTGGAAAAAAAATAGCAAACTGCCTCATTTATCTTTGGCAAGAACACTTCATGGATAATATGGTTCACAACTTCACAAAGAGTCAGATATTACTAAACAACAGATTTTTAAATGAAATATATTAGGTGATAGTCGTAATTATATGGATTGTCTTCTCATCTTGTATGGTATTGATTTTGACTCTTCCTCTAACTCTTGGAAGACCTAAATTCACAGACTATAGTGTGTTAAATGACTATCATGTGTTAAATCCTCAATTTTCTATTTTATATGCTAATTTAAATTTTTTATTGTTGCTCAGTATTAACATTGTCTCATTTCATCTTTACTCTTTTCTTAAATAATTATTTAGATTTCTGAGGAATTTAAAACATTTTAGTCTCGTTTCTTAAGTCCATTATTGTGTTGTGGCATTTTACATTATCTTCATTCTCATTAATTCTTTGATTAACAAGCCATAGATTGTCTCAGCTCTAAGATTCATGACAGGATATTCATAGAATTTTTGCACTTCTTCAAATATGCTTTGATCTGCATCCAATCTCCATAATTCTCTCTCTGCATGAAGATGGCAATTTCTATCCCAGGTCTATAAGAATTGTCTTGGATAACTGTATTGCCAAGAAGAACTATATCTATCATAGTTGATAATCACATAACTGTTATGATGTGTACAATTGTGTATAGCTTTTTTTGGTTCTGCTCACTCCATTCTGCATCAGTTTATGTATTTCCAGGCTTTTCTGAAATCATTCTGTCCATCATTTCTTATAGTACAATTATATTCCATTACATTCACATATCATAACTCATTTAGCTATTCTCCAATTAATGATTATCACCTCAATTTCTAATTCCTTGCTACTACATAAAAAAGCTGCAAAAACATTTTGCACATGTGGGTCCTTTCCTCTATTTTATGATCTCTTTAGGATGCAGACCTAGTAGTGACACTGCTTGATCAAAGGTTATACACAGCTTTATAGCCTTTGGGGCATAATTCTAAATAGCTTTCCAGAATGGCTGGATCAATTCCCAGCTCCATCAACAATGCATCAATGTTCCATTTTTCCCACATGCCCTCCATCATTTATCATCTTTTCCCATCATTTTAGTCAATCTGAAATATGTGAGGTGAAACCTCAGAATTGTTTTAATGTACATTTTTCTCTAATCAATAGTGATTTAGAGCATTTTTATATGCTTATAGATGGCTTTAATTCCTTTAACTGAAAATTGTTCATATCTTTTGACCATTATCATTTGGGGAATGATTTTCTTTTCTTATAAATTTGAGTCAGTTCTCTATATATTTTTAAAATGAGGCCTTTATCAAAAACATAGGCTGTTCCCAACTTCCTGCTTCCCTACTATCTTGGCTGCATTGGTTTTGTTTGTACAAACCTTTTTAATTTAATGTGATCAAAATTATCCATTTTTGCATTTCATAATGTTCTATAGTTCTTCTTTGGTCATAAATTATGACCAAATTATGCTCTCCTCATTTGCTTATAGCATCACTTTTTATGTCTAAATAATGAACTCATTTAGATTTTATCTTAGTATAGAATATGAGATGTTCTTCTCTACTCAATTTTTATCATTCTATTTTCCAGTTTTCCAGAAATTTTTGTCAAATAGTAAATTTTCCCGGAAGCTGGAGTTTTGCGGTTTATCAAACAATAAATTACTATATTAATTGACTACGTTGTCTTGTGTGCCTAACATATTCCACTGATCCACTCTATTTTTTAGCCAGTATCAAATGCTTTTGATTACTGCTGCTTTAAATATAATTGAAGGTCTGGCACTGCTAGATAACCTTCCTTTGTATTTTTTCATGAATTCTCTTGATATTCTTAATTTTTCCTTCTTCCAGGTAAATTTTGTTATTTTTTTCTAGCTATATAAAGTAACATCTTGGCAATGTGATTAGTATGGTTCTGAAAATGTAGATTAATTTAAGTAGAATTGACATTTTCTTATATTAGATTAGTCTGCCAATGAGCAATTCTTCCAATTGTTTATATCTGACTTAATTTGCATGAAAACTGTTTTATAATTGTGTTCATAAAGGTTCTGGGTTTGTCTCAGCAAGTAAACTTCCAAATATTTTATATTATTTTCAGGGTTTTTTTAATGAAATTTCTTTCTCTTGTTCTAGTCTTATATATTTTTGGTAACATAAAAATGCTAGTGATTTATGTAAGTTTATTTTGTATCCTGCAACTTTGCTAAAGTTGTTAATTGTTTCAAGCAGTTTTTTAGTTGATTCTTTAAGATTCTCTAAATATACCATTATATCATCTGCAAATAGTGACAGTTTTGTTTCCTCACTGCCTACTCTAATTTCTTCAATTTCTTTTGCTTCTCTTATTGTTACAGCTAACATTTCTAGTAAAATATTGAATAATAGTGGTGTTAATTGGCATCTTTGTTTTATCCTTGATTTTATTGGGAATGCTTCTAGCTTATCCTCATTACATATAAGGCTTGCTGATAGTTTTAGATAAATGCTTATCATTTTAAGGAAAACTCTATTTATGCCTATGTTCTCTTGATGTTTGTAAAAGGAATGGGTGCTTTGTTTTGTGAAAAGCTTTTTCTCCATCTATTGAAATAGTCATATTATTTCTATTAGTATTGTTAGTGATATGGTCAGTTATGCTGATAGTTTTCCTGATATTGAAGCCCTGTAATCCTGGTATAAATCCTAACTGGTAATTATGTATTATCCTGGCTATAAATTGCTGTGATATATGCTAATATTTTAGTTAAAAAATTTGAATCAATATCCATTAGGGAAATTGGAGTATAATTTTCTTTCTTTGTTTAGATTCTTCCTGGTTTAAGTATCAATACCATATTTGTGTCATAAAAAGAATTTGGAGGGACTACTTTTTTACCTATTTTTCTTTAAATGTTTGGTAGAATTCACTTGAAAATCCATCTGACCCTGAAGAATAATCCTTACTCTCTTATTATCTATGTTCTCATGGAGATAATAGATACATCTATAAGTTTATATGAAGCAATGAGAATAGAGCAGTGTATAGATCATGGCACTGGAATCAGGGAGACCTTAGTTCAAATCTGGCCTCAGATACTAATTATGTGACCCTGGGCAAGTCACTTAACCCTGTTTACCTCAGTTCCTCATCTGCGAAATGAGCTGGAGAACAAAATGGCAAAGCACTCCAGTTCCTTTGTTAAGAAAACCCCCAATGGGGTCACAGAAAATCAGATATGACTGAACCAGCTCAGTAATACATCTAGAATAAATATAAATAAATATAAGGTAAGTGCAAAGTAATAGGTGAAAGGGATACTAGGACTTTGGAAAGGGGTTCATTCAGTCAATGAAAAAGCATTTTAAAGACCTTTCTACTTCCAGAAAGTGCAGATACAAAGCAGGGCAGAAATTGTAAAGTTAATGTTCTAATGGGGGAGACAGAATATATATAAGTAGTTACCTATGAACAAAATGCAATATAAATAGAAAATAATCTCAATGTAGGAAAAGGATCCTGAAGAAACTTGAATTTGAATTGAGTCTTGAAGGATATAGAATAGCTTAGATGTGGAAGTGAGGAGGAAGAACCTTCCAGGCCTAGGGGGACAACCAGGAGTGAGAAACAGCATGTAAGCCTTTGTAGCTTTGTATTATAGTGTGAGAAGACTGCTAAAGAAGGAGAGATATATGTTGTGCAGGGATATAAGTGGCAATGAGGGACCTTATATTTGATCTTAGATGTAATAGGGATCCATTGAAATTTATTGAGCAAGGAAAGTAACATAATCAGACTTCAGAAAAAAAATAACTTTGCTGAGTGGAAAATGGATTGAAGTATAAAAAAAACATGAAATAGAGACATCAATCTGGCCTCAGATATTTACTAGTTATGTGACTCTGGGCAAGTCATTTAACCTTATTTGTCTCATTTCTTCATCTGTAACATGAACTGGAGAAAGAAAAGGCAAACTCCTTTAGTATCCTTGCCAAGAAAACCCCAGATGGACTATTATAATTGTCTAGAAAAAAACAGATTTATGATGAACTCTGACACCCTTGCTTTTGATGCCTTTTAAAACAACAATTCTTTGGCAAATTTTCTATGGCATGTTGCCTGTCCTTAATCAGTTTATCAGAATCATGCAGTAGTACTTCTGCCACTGGATTTTTTTGTTTCCTAATGAAAAGAACTCTATGAAACAACTAGAGTTGCTCACATCAATGAGTCAAGAATGAACTCCAGTTGCACATCAAAGAAAGATAGAGTGAGTGATCATTTCAATGATGACAGTTGAGATGGAATCAGGGCTGCAGATTGTCAACAATTTTTAATAGGTTACTTCCATCTATATCTTTTCACAAATACATTTTGCTCACCACACCTTGCCACTAAGAGATACAAGAATTTATGGTCATAAAAATATCATGCTAATTATATTCTTTTTCTCAAAGACCAAAAGAAGCAGATTCCCCAGTACTCCAATCTTATCACTGTCCTTTCATTGTCTAAGGTAAGGAGAGTTTTGAAATAGGAAACCAGAGGCCAATAATCGAGAGAACCCATTTCCAAGATTTATCTTTATTTTCTCATTCAGGGTAATGGATCTGATGAAAAACCAGAAATTCAGGGGTTCTAGAATAGAAGACAAAGTAGCAAACTTATTGCAAGGAAGACACCTGAGGTACCTAAATTCAAAGAAAAATCTGGTTAATAGTCCTATCCCACAGAAAATTCCATGGCAAGACTGCAGGTTCTCTTTCTCTTTAGGTATGGTGCATAATTTGGAGAGTCTCATCCACTCCACATTGTAAATTGCAAGAGGTATAGATGTATTATTGTCATGTATTAAGAATCAATATGATGAGTTGATAGATTTTTTTTCCAAGAGTTATTTACATTGAAAGAACACTCAATTTGAAGCCAGGAAACCTCTCCCACTAGCAAGCTATATAACCAAATCAAATAGGCAGATCACTTCACCTTCTTAAAATTCACTTTCTTCTTGAATCATCCTCACTCCATATGCTGTTAGTGCTTTGACCTCTCAACCCCTTCCCCTTCCTCTCCAGCTAGGTAACAAGAGTAGATAGAGCACTGACTCTGGAGTCAGGCAGATGAGTTTAAATCTGGCCTCAGCATCTTAGTCGGTGTGTGTTCCTGGGCAAGACAATTAAGCTCTATTTGCCCAGATTACCTCAATAGTAAATTTTTTAAAGGGCAGTTCTATTTATATTTAAATTATATTTAAAGGGCAGTGCAATATTTATTGCACTGAAGATAGAGTGCTGGGCCCTTAACTTCTATCTCCCTGGGTTCAATGGTAAAATGAAGATCATAATAATACCTATCTCCTTGGATTGTTGTTAGAATAAAATAAGATAATCTTTGTAAAGTTGTTAGTACAGTGCCTGGCTCTTGAAAGACAAATAATACTTGTTTCTTTCCTTTCCTTCTATGGAAAAATTGTCCTGTATATACTTTTGGATATACTTTTATTAGTGTATATTGTCATCTGCAATAGAATTATTATTCCCACTTTCTTTTTACATAGTCTATATTCTTTTACATAATCTGAAACCCTTATTTTCAAAGGGAACAGAATCATAGAAATGGAGGAGATAATGATAATTTTATAATACATTTTCTAATCTTCAGACTGGATCACACTTCACATAAGTAAAATTAAACTTTTTTCTGGAAATTTTCTTTTTTTTGGTGGGGAAAAAGGCTTTTTATTATTTTTGAAAATTTTGAAAAACAAACAAACCTGAGAGTCAACCAGAAACAATTTTTTGGTTCCTCTCTGCCCTTTTCCCCACTCCCCTAAACACACACTCTCTCTCTCTTTCTCTCTCTCTCTCTCTCTCTCTCTCTCTCTCTCTCTCTCTCTCTCTCACACACACACACACACACACACACACACACACACACACACACACACACACACACCCTTTTCTGGAAATTTTCTAGAAAACTAATAGAGGTTTTTATATGAGGATATTCTTCTTTTGAACTGTCCTTTCTAGAGAAAGAAAAATGCTCCCCACAGTGATTTCTTTCCATTTATATGTAAAAACCATTATTCAGAACTTGAATAAATTTTCTCCTTCCAGAGCAGTATGCAAATAGAAGAAACTTTTCTAGATCAATTATACTGTCTAATTCAAGGGGATTTATTTGGATTAAATGAACAGTAACTTCTAATTACTGCTTAATACTTCAGAGCAGGAAAATGCAGCCAATCATTTCACATCTGTGATGTTCTTATAGTCATTCCCAGAGTTGCTTCTAAGTCAAAATCCTAGCTGGCTCAAAGGACAGCTTATCTTTAATTTACAGTTCTGTGAAAGGCAGCCCTGAACTAATTATCTATGAGTTTAGAATGTTGGCTCAGAAGGACTTTGCATAACATCCTTCAAGACAAAGGCCTGGTATCCTTTCTGTGGCTTGTGTTTTTATCAGTGCGGACCTTCCCACATTAGGACTATCCAGTACGGGTGGACACAGCTGTTTTAAACAGTTGTCCTATTATAGAGGCCAAGTCTCTTGATAGCTCTCTTGGGTTACATCAGCTTCTTCTGATTCCTCCCTCATGTTCTGTTCTTCCCAACCCCATCCTCCATCCAATACTACTATAGTACTTTTAAAAAAAAAACCCATCCTGAAATACTTTAGCTGGATCTGCACAACTAAAATAATAGGATCATGGATCATAGAATTTAGAGTCTGTAAGAAAGCTTAGAGAATATCTAGTCTAAACCTCTCCTTTTACAGAGAAGGAAACTGAAGTTTGGAGCCATTGCTTATCCTGTCTGGGGTCATACAGAATAATCATGTTTTACAATTGTGTATAACTTGGGAGATTACAAAGCATTTTCATTGCCACAACTTTGTAAGATAAGTTACATAACATTATCCTCAGTTTCTATGGATGAGAAAACTGATGTTCAAAGATCACGATCACATAGCTAGTAAATGTCAAACATTTGTTTATCTTAGCTTCAGGTACCATGTTATTTACATTAACCTATAAAGCATCTCCAAGTCTATCATACAATGGAAAGCACTCTGATTCCAGAGTAATAGAACCAAGGTTCAAATTCTTTCATTTGGGCCATATCTGATCTTATTTTCCTTAGGCCTCAGTTTCCTCTTCTGTAAAACAAGACAATTGGATTAGATAACCTCAATGTTTCCTTTCTGTTCTAAATCTATGATTAAAGTTTTCTTTTGATAGAGGAATAAGAGTGGATAAAGTTCTAGAATTAGAATCATGAAGAAGTAGGCTCAAATTCTGCCTATGACATGTATTAACTGTGTGATCATAGACAAGTAATCAGTTCTATATACTTTGTCACATGTGAAGGCACTTAATAATTATACATATTTCATTTGGTGGCAGCTCTTAATACTCTAACATTTTAAATATTACAAATTGCTTTCTATACCACAACCTTGTGAGGTTTATAGTATTAATGTTATGACCAAAAGTTATACAGGTTATAAGGAAGAGAGCTGAAATTCAAACCAAAGGCATCTAACTTCTAATCCTGTGCTCTTTTCACTGTACCACTGTGATTTCTTGGGTCATATTTCAATCTTGAAGTGATTCTGTAAAGATTACCATCATCATCATCATCATCATCATCATCAATAGCATAGTATCTAAAGTGAGTCAAACACTGTGCTAAGAACTTTACAAATATCTCACCTAATCCTCACAACAACCATGAAAAGTTTGTACCATTATTATTCCTATAATGTCATTAAGAAAACAGATAGAGTGGCTAGAAACTGGAGACTGAATGGATGCCCATCAATTGGAGAGTGGCTGAATAAATTATGGTATATGAATGTTATGGAATATTATTGCTCTGTAAGAAACGACCAGCAGGAAGATTTCAGAGAGGCCTGGAGAGACTTGCATGAACTGATGCTGAGTGAAATGAGCAGAACCAGGAGATCATTATACACGGCAACAACAATACTATATGATGATCAGTTCTAAAGGACATGACTCTCTTCAGCAATGAAATGCTTCCAACCAGTTCCAATTGTTCGGTGAAGAGAGCCATATACACCCAGAGAGAGGGATGTGAAATGTGGACCACAACATAACATTTTCATGTTCTCTATTGAGGTTTGCTTGCATTGTATTTCCTTTATCCGATTATTCTTTCTTGTAGATACGATTTCTCCTGCACAAAAAAAAAAATGATGTGTGGCAATAACTATACATATATTCGATTCTAACATAATTATCATGTAATGGATATCCTGCCATCTAGGGGAGGGGTGGGGAGTAGGGGGGAAAATTTGTAACAGAAAGCTTTGTAAGGGTTAATGTTTAGGAATTACCCTTACATAAGTTTTGCAAATAAAAAGTATTAATAAATAGAAAAAAAAAGAAAACAGAAAGGTTAAGAGACAGCTAGTAAGTATCTGAGGCTATATTTGAACTCAGGTCCTTCTGTCTCTAGACTCAACATTCTAATCATTGCATTGCTTATTCTAATAGGGAAAAGAAAAAAAAGTTTTGATATTACAATCAATTTTGGGTTCAAATACTGCCTCTTACACTTAAGAGCTGTGTTTCCTTAAACAAATTACATAATTTGTGCCTCAGTTTCTTCAACAGTAAAAAATAGGAACTTACTAAATCAGCTCTAAACCAGTTCTAGATATATATGATTCATAATTCTATGTTCCTAGTTTTTTTTCAAAATTTTGTCATATACCTAAATATAAGAAAAAAGTATTTAGAGTAGTCACAAATTCAAATTTGTCTGACAAAATTATTTTCCAGCAATATTTACTTTTATTTTGGCCTAGTAATTGCTTCTGTGAGTGCTATAACTACAACTACTGAAGACCCCCCAACAAGTTCTCTACACTGAAGTCCTTGGCATTGCAAAATAGCTCAACATCAAAAACAGATATAATTTTATCAATAGAAATGACATTGAAGAATACACATTCTTTGTTACTATACTAAAATCCTTTATCTATATTGTCTCTCCATTTACAAAGTGAGGTCCTTGAGAACATTGACCATCTTACTTTTCTACTTATATACTCAGCATTTAACACAGTGAATTGCTTATAATAAACACATCCTAAATGTATTTTCATTGACTTATTCAATAATTCTATACTGATCTTCATTCTCATTTTCCTAATTTCTAAACTTCCCAGATTATAGAGATATGTTAAGAAAACTGATGTATGCACTTACCACAAACATAATCAAAGTTTTTTCAGAATTCAATTGGCTTGAAAAATCAATCCAGAGGAATCAAGAAAAATTTATCACTTTTTTTTGAATGGCAGTCTGAATTTCTCTTTTATCTGTTAATCTATTTATCTGATTTTTCTCTTATCTGTTATTTTTGCTTCCTTTGATTCTTATATAGCTGACCCATGACCTACTTTCCTGACAGCGTCAGAAACACTTCCACAAAAGAAATAAGGAACTCTTTTTCTCAAGAATCAAGTCTATGATGCATACTATTTGATCTAACATTGTCTCTATTGGGCCTGTATTTGAAAGAGATCATAAAAAAAAAAAAAAAGAAAAGAACCCACATGTGCAAAAATGTTTGTAGCAGCCCTTTTTGTAGTGGCAGGAAACTGGAAACTGAGTGGATGTCCATCAGCTGGAGAATGGCTGAATAAATTATGGTACATGAATGTTATGGAATATCGTTGTTCTTTAAAAAATAATCCACAGGATTATTTCAGAGAGGCCTGGAGAGACTTATATGAACTGATGCTAAATTAACTAAGTAGAAGAGAAGAGAACATTGTACACAGCAACAAGTTCATGTGATCATTTCTGATGGAAGTGGCTCTTTTCAGCAATGAGAGCCACCTGCATCCAGAGAGAGAACAATCATGGGGACTGAATGTGGATCACAAAATAGTTTTTTCACCTTTTTTGTTGTTTGCTTGGTTTTTTTTTCCCTTTCTCATTTTTTTCCCTTTTTGATTGATTTTTCTTGTGCGGCAGAATTGTGGAAATATGTAGAAAATTATATATGTTTAGCATATATTGGATTACTTGCCATTTAAGGGAGGGTTGGGGGAAAAGAGAGAGAAAACATTTGGAACACAAGGTTTTGCCAGGATGAATATTGAAAACTATGCTTATATTTTGAAAATTAAAAGCTAAAAAAAAGAATCAAGAGCCTATCTTTTTTTTTCTAAACTTAGGAAATAAATCAAGTATTTCCATAATAAAATGAAATTTTAGGAAAGGATTATTGTATCTGAAATTTCTTTTAAACATACAATAACATTTTTGTGCAACTTTCTTTTTTCCCCTCCCTCACTCTAGATGTGGCTACTATTATACACAAATATGTATGTACCTGTATGTGCATATATGTGTGTGTATATATATATATATATACATATATAAATACACACACACATATATGTGTATGTGTATATAATGTATGTATGTGTTTGTGGGGTGCGTGTAAATATATATACATATATATAATTACATGTATATGGCAGTTCTTTATCTGGGTACAGATTGTATCCTCTTCATAGGACCTTTGTAGTTAATTTGGATATTTGTAATAGAATGAGTTGGTCAAAGTTGGTTTTTTTTTTGCTTTTTGCTGAGGCAATTGAGGTTAAGTGACTTGCCCAGGGTCACACAGCTAGGGAATGTTAAGTGTCTGAGACCAGATTTGAACTCAGGTCCTCCTGAATTCAGGGCTGGTGCTCTATCCACTGCGCCACCTAGCTGCCCCTCAAAGTTGTTTTTAAAACAATATTGCTGATATTGTATATAATGTTCTCTCGATTTTGCTCATTTTGTTCATTATTTTATACAACTTTTTCAATGTTTTTTTCTAAAATATCAAGCTTATCATTTCTCATAACAGACTAGCATTCCATCATATTCATATAATACAACTTGTTCAGCCATCCCCAATCGATGAGCATCTCTTCAATATCTAATTCTTTGCCACCACAAAGAGAGTTGCTATAAATAATTTAGAACATATAGGTTCTTTATTTTTTCCCTAATCATTTGGGGAAACAGACTTAACATAGTATTTCTGGGTCAAAGGGTATAGGCAGTTTAATAACTTTTTGTGCATTATTCCAGATCGCTCTCTAAAATAGTTGAATGATCTCATAAATTCACCAACTCTGAATTAGGGTTCCAATTCTTCCACATTCCTCCAAAATTTGTCACTTTCATCTTCACTCATATGATAAATGTAAAATGATACCTCAAGGTTGTTTTAACCAATAATGACTCAGAGAAATAAGGATGTTTAAGTTTTGGAAATAGGATAACTTAAGAAATTAGTTTTAATTACCAGGAACTACAAGTTTAGACAACAAAGGAATGGAGTCTTTTGTTTTTTCTTTAGTAATATATTGAAAGTAACTGTTCATGTGAGAGATTTTTCCACTGTAGAATCCTTTTAAAGTACAATAATTGATTTTCTTAAATAGGAGAAATCATTTTTGATAGGAAGAAATGACCACTATTTTCATTTTCTTTTCACTTGAAATATTCATTACATTTTTAAATCCAATAATCTCATTAACAAGACTAAAGACAAACCATAAAAATACTCAAATACCTAATTGGATAATTGATCTCATCAGTTTAACATTTCCCTCCAGCTATGCAGGTGGCAACTGATTTATTCCTTTTTATCCTATGCAACTCTTGTGCATCCTCTTCTCTACGTTTGCCACAAAGAGTCCACTCAATATTCTAGAGGTCTTCCTTGATATCCCTGTCATTGCAAGGATACCAGTGGAATACTTGTCCTGAAAACTTGCCATGTGACCACCCAAATTTTCTATTTACAAAAAAGAATATATGCCAAATAAAGTGTCATTTGAGGGAAATAATACTAAATTCCATTTATGTGATGAAAAGTTCACCACATTTGGAGTTTTAGAACTTGGGAGTTTGAATTTGGACTATTAAATATTGCTCTGGCAAAATTCTTTCTGAACAATACTTATATCATGTGCATTTCCTAGAATGTTAGAAGTGGAAAGAATGCTGGAGAGCATTTAACCTCTCCTTTCATTACACACCACAACCCATTTGATATATGAGAAATATGAGGGCCAAATAGTTGAAATAATTTGTCAACAAGATTTCCTGAAATCCTGTCCAGAACTCTTTCTATCACATCATATTGTAAATATGGTATTCTGGAAATAATTCCCCTGATGTCTGTTGTCTAATGCAGAGGTAGTTAGATTTTTTTAGGTCAACCTACAAATACTTTACTCCTTCCTTTAACTTCTAGGTCATAAACCATAATCAAATCAATACTGCCATGGCCATTCTTCTCCTGACTTTACTTTTGAATTTTTGAACTTTGACATTATGCTTCAATTGTTGTTTTACGTGAGAACATTCTGAGATCTCATTACACTGGAACATACATCCACTTCTATGGCCTTTTCATCCTGGAACATTCCTCTCCAATGTTATATTTTTGCCTCCCCTTGGGAAAATCTTCCCAGGACTTCCAATTTAAGGAAAGTGCATGTCCTTAATGGCTCTGCTTATAATTTTCTCAATGTCTGCACCATGACTCTCCTCATCCCTTCTTTCTCCTTTCCCCTTATGTGCTATTTTCCTTCTATCAAAGCAAGCTTCTTAAAAACTAGGACTCTCTTCATTTGCATTTCTATTTATAGTCCAGTGCTAATGGCTGGTACCTAGTAAACACCTAATAATTGCCTTTTACCTATCTGCCTGCCAACTACTTAAAAGGCCTTGTCAATTAACCCTACATTAACAGAGACTCTCACTTCTCAAACCAACATAGCCTAGATTAATAATATCCTATATGTACCTTCTCCCTACCCTCTATCTCTTAGATTATAAGCTTTTTGAGGGGATTTTTGATTCATACTTTTGTACTTGTATCCTAATACTTGCATAGTATAAGACATATAGTAAGTAAATAAAGAGTCAGGAGACTGTAGTCAGGAAGACTCAGGCTCAGATACTAATTAGCAATATACTAAAATTTTATTCATCTGAAAAATGGAGATAGTAATAGTATATATCTCCCAGGTTATTATGAGATCCAATGAGATCATTGTAAAGTGTTTAACTCTATGCTACAAGCACATAGTAAGTACTATATAAGTATCAGCTATCATTATTATTATCACCATCATCATTAAATACTTTTTCCTTGACATAAAATGGAAAAGATATTGTGAGGAAAGGGTCTTTTCATGCCACTCAAATCACTTATGTGTAATTAATGCCAATTATTCAGTCTCTGATTTTTTCCCCCACAAAGATTTGGATACTTTTGCTCTTTCAGTTATATTCAAATCTATCTCTGGCGCCAGTCCTGAATGGACAGTAGCTTCTTCCCCTAGTAACAGCTAAGTCTCATAATGAAAGAAGAGAATCTGGCACATTTACTTTCCCCATCCCCCTAATACTAGACCTAGCAGTTTAGAATGGTGAGTCATTCAATCAAACAAAAAGCATTATGAGGACTAATAAGTGCCATGTACATCATTACAAAAAGGCTTAAGGCATTAGGAGGTAGATCATTGAATATACAATACAAGTTGTGCTTTTGAACATTGTTTAAAAGAAAAAAACTAAAGGAAATTAAGAGCAAAGCTTTTCACTAGCACTCCTTTTCCCCACCATATACCCTGCTCTTCAAATTCTTTTATTCCTTGTTTAATGCTTTCTTCTCACTATCCCTCACTTCCACTATATTCCTGAAATCAGCTTCCTCATTTTTTCAATTTACTGCCCAGTTCTTTCTACAAGTTTCCATGAAATTTCTTCCCCACAGTAGGACTTCATATTTGTATATCATATTTATTATCATTTATTAAAATGTACCTGGTTTATATCTGGTTTTCTTATGACTTTATTAGCCAGCTGTTCTATCATTTTAACAATGTTAAATATGCATGACTAAACTTATATATTGATAGATGTATTAACATGCTGCATGAGTAAGGAAGAATTGTCTAAGAGATAGGGCATTGGATAATTGAAGCAGGAAGAATTGTGTTCAAATCCCTTGTGAGCTAGGAAGTACCTATGTGACTATAGGCAAGTCATTTGACCTCTTCTATTTTAGTTTCATCTTTAAATGAGATGTTTGAACTCTGTGTTCTCTAAAAAACCTCTAGCATCCTGTGAAGGATTCCTGTATGTCTCTCATATATTGTGTCTATCACCCTGCACAAGCCAAATAACTTTTTAGCACCTCAGACAGTTTTCCATTTTATAAAAGAGATGCCTGTCTGCATTAGCAAAAAGAGTTTCTTCACTTGAGTTTTCCTGGATAGATAAAATAACAGGTCTGGACTGGAAAAGAAAAGAAAAAGGAGAAGGAAAGGGAAGAAAGAAGGGAAAGGCGGAGGGGAGAGAGAAAGGAAAAGAGAAAAAAGAAGAGAAAAAAAGAAAATTATAGAAGAAAAGGAAAGGAAGGAAAGAGAATAAAGAGAAAAATGAAAGGAAAACATATGACCCTTGTTAAACAACCTTTTCTTTAGCATGGTGTCATAAAATGAGTTCTGAATTTGAAGATCAGATGAATTGTATTTCATTTCAGATTCAGACTCATAGTTCATGTGTCCATGGACAAGTCAGTTAACCAATCTGAGCCTTAGTTTCCTTGTTTGTAAAATAGAGGTAATGGTACTAGATAACTATGAAGAAAAGATTTTGTAATCTAATGGCTTATTGATATACTATTATTGGTATATGTAACAAGGAGTTTTTGAGAAACACAATACCCTAACCTATAATATTAAGGATGAAGAATCATGTAGGAAGCTGCAGGATCATGGCCTGTAAATTGGTGGGGAAGTTATTTTGTTTGACCCCTGAATCATGTTGCATAGTCTTTATGTTAGTAAAGTCTTATATCTTGAATGAGTAATCATTTCTCTGTGCCTGTGTTTTCTCTACTGCAAAATAGAGATAGTGCTACTTGCTTTCATAGCCTACCATTAGGTGGGTCAAAGTGAGAGGCTTTCTACATAAATTACTTTAAGGCATGGCCTAGTCTCTGCTCTAAAAGTCTGAGTAAGTGGTTTCACAAAAGAATCAACTAGGCTAATAAATAAAGCAATAGACCTTTATTAGGTTGTTTCTTTAATGCAAAAAAGAAAAACTTAAAGCCCGTGAGGAAAAATAAGAAAAGTTATAATAAATTACATGGAAATGCCAAACCACTCCAGTATTTTTCTGAGAAAATCTCAAATAGGTTCACTAATAGTGAGACAGGACTGAACGTACTCAACACCACCACCACCACAACAACAACAATAATCAATCAATGACAATTCACTGATCCCTTTATATATAAGCAGATATAACTAGGGACAGGTCCAGAGTCAGATCAGCATCTTGAATTTTATGGTGAGGGGATGATGTGTTTTTCCAACTTACCATCTCTAATGTCAAAAGGAGAGAGCCTTTGGAGATTTCCAGGGTAGAAGGTTCCAGGTATGGAAGATTTCAGAAGAGGACAGGAGTAAGGATTTGGCAGGATCGGTTAGACAGGAGGAAAGTAGGGGCATATTCACAGTGGAGACAACCTACAGCAAGGGAAACTATTCCCCCAAACCAGAAAGATTTTGGAGCCCCCTGGAACATTTATCAATATCCATGGTTTATTTTTAGATAAAGCTTCTTTTTTCTCCATTTACCACCTCAAGAACTGAGCAGTGACCTAATAAGCAATGAATGAATAAGTTTAAATGGACCCTAACAATAAAATTTAAATATTGTTTGTGGTGCTTGGGGGTAGACATCTCCCTAACTCATCAATGGGTTTTGAAGACTTTTGGTCATCCTGAACCATCTGCTAAAATGATTTACTAGGGTGTGGCTATTGTGCATGTTAAAGCTTCTTGGAACCACAAGTGAGAGTTCAGTGAAAGGTGGATGCCAAAGGTGGATGAGCATCCCTGGAAAGGACTCAGCAAAATGGGCAGATGAGAACAACTTGTTCCAAAAGCCATGAAGTTTGCTAAAGCAGGTACTATGAATCACTTGGAACTTAATCAAACCTTGAACATACCAAGGACACCAACTCCATACCAGGCCACCTCTAGTTTATCTTTACTTTTGTCTTGTTGCTGGACTTTGATGACTCTGGAAGAGAAAGTAAAGTTGATGACTTTGTACAACTCTGCCTCACTTTAATCCAATCCATCCAGGTGACCATTCATATATGATGTCATTGTTCCTCTTTGAAAACAAAGACCAAATGATAAAACAATTTTTATGAATATAATTTACAATTGATTGTGCTCTTTTCTTTCTGTCATGATGTAGGTATCTTTATATTCTAGTACTCTAGAAGATCCACGATCTCATCAATGTTGATGCCCCCTCCAATAATGATGATTACAAAGCATTCTTTCTCATTCTCTACAATACCCATCAGTGCAGTTTCAAAAATCTGCCATGAGGAATACACATAATGTGCTGGGGACTTTCTTCATTTTCTATTGGTATCATGTTTGAGCATCATGCCACAAAGAAAAGATATTTAGAAGAGGTTTTGAAAGGAAGAGAATTCCATGCCAGGGAAGGCAAAGGAAGAAACAGAAAAATAGAAAAGGAGATCTTAAAAGAGAGGTTTATATGAAGTTCCACTCAACACCACCACATCTTCTCAACAGTCAATCTGTTGAAGGCATATGCTTCACAAATTCTTTCCAACAAAACAACCATCAAGGAGCATTTACTTGTAGAGCACTTACCACAGTGTTAGGTGCATAGTAGATGTTCAATCAGTTTTTGATTTCTTCCTTCTTATAAGCAATTAAGACCATCCTTCACACTGGCCATAGCCATACATGGAAAATGCTCTCTTCTTGTCTGCCTCATAAAATCCCTCTCATACTTCAAGATGCAACTCAAGTACCTTCTACATGAAGCCCTTTCTGTTCCCCTTCCCACAAATTTTAGGTCTTTGTACTTAACTACTTTGTATTTAAGTATCTTGTAATTTTTTTCTTTATATATGTATCTAACTTTTTTTTACTATAAGTATGTGATATCTCCTTTAAGTGAATATAAGCTACTAAATTGGAATCAAAAATTTTTCTTTTGTCTTTGTATTACCAGAACCTAGCATAGTGTACCTATCATGGATACCTAAAATGTTTGCTTTTTTATTTAACTTGCCATTCCCTAATATGTGGAAAAGTAGCAAAAAAAAAGTCCAGTGAGTCTCTAACCAAGTAAGATCAATCCTGATAGCATAAAAATCAAAGGAATAGGACATTTTTCCTTAAGAAAAAATGAAGAACTTTAAAAGGATAATCAAAGTCATCAGAGAAGAGAACTCTTCCAATATTTATCTTTTTCTTTTTTGGGGGGGGTCATCTTTGCTACTCTGATGAGTGAAAGATTACAACTTTTTGTAGTATTTTTTTTTTAGTATTTTGTAGTACTTTTTTCAGTATTGCTTTAATCCGCATTTCTCTAATACTGATGATTTGAAGCATTCTTTCATAAGGTTTTGGATAACCTTGGTTTCTTGCTTTGAGAAATATCCGTTTATATCCTTAAATCATTTGTCAGTCACAAAAATAACTCTTTTTCTGATAAATTTAATCAATTCCTTATATATATTAGCATAGGAAACTTTTATCAGAGAGAGAATCTTTATGCAAATTTTTCCCAGTTAACAGATTTTCTTTTAATCCTGGTTTTATTAGATTTGTCTATGAAAAACCTTTGTAATTTTACAATTATTGATTTTACTTTTTGTGATTCTCTTTACAAGTTCATTGATCAGGAATTTTTTTTTCAATCTATAGATCAGATAGGTTTGTTTGTTTGTTTTCTCCATGCTTCTCTCATTCATTTATTGGCCTTTTATATCCAGTCCATATATTCATTTGAAACTTATGTTTGTAAAGGTGTGATATATTGGTCTAAATCTAACTTCTTCCATAATGCCATATGATTTTCCCCAGATGTTTTTGTTAAATACTTAGCCTTTATTCTAAGTGGAGGCTTTGTAGTTATTCAAAAACTATGATATTAGATGCATTCTTCTGTATCTATCTATTTATTCAATATTATATCAATCAAACTACCCAAGAATTACTTTATGGAACTAGAAATAATAACAACAAAACTTACTAGTATCAAAAAATATCAAGAATCTCAAGAGAAATAATGAAGAGAAAACAGGGTGGGATAGAAAGGGACCCTAGTAATACTGGGTTTTTAATTAAATCATACAAAACAGTATTTTTAAAAATATTGGCACTGGTTAAAAAAAGAGAAGTTGATCAATACAATAGATTAGCCATACAATATACATATATAAGTATATACAAAATTAATACATGGTATTTGGTTGGGGAAATAATATAGAAGGCAGTACTAAAAGTAACCTTTAATGAAACTAAGGATTCTAAAGGAAAGACTTAAGGAGGGAATATATTCAAGACCTGCCTGGACATCATGCCTCTCCTCATGCAGCCTACTCTGAGATTGCATTAGCTTTTTTAGTTGCCATTAAAACTTCATTGACTTATACTTTTTTTCCGCAAGGGACAAAAATTTTATTATGCTTTTAAGAGTCAACTAAATCTATAAGGATTTTTTTAGTAGGGAATCAGTTTTTTGTTTGTTTGTTTGTTTGTTTGTTTTTAGCACTTACTAAGAGGAAAGACAAGTTACCTAAGGGAGGTGCCATTAAGGAGTAACAAATAGGAGATTATAGGACTAACCTTAATAAGAGTGAGGGTCCAAATAGTTGTTAGTTTATTTAGTGACAGTCAACAAATAGACTAATCCTAAAAAGGAGTTAGTGAAGAAAGGGGGATTTTACCATTGACTGGCAGACTAACCTTAAAAGGGATTTAGCTTCCTGAAAAGTGTTGCCTGACCCATTTATATTAATATTATTAATCATTATTTCCCAGATCTTTCATCTCTTAAGCTGCTATACATACCTTTTCTCATGTATGATGAAATTGATATTTTAAACCTATGTATAAGATGTTTCATTTGTTCTTCTTAAATGATATCTCTTATAAATGCAGATTTAATGTTCCATACTATCAATATTTTTAGGATATGGATATGTCATACGTTTGCGTTGTCCTTTGTAGCTGTGTGCCATCAGCAATTTTATAAGCACATCATTTCTATCTTCTTCTCTGTCATTGATAAAAATGGTAAAGAGTAGAGGACCAAGGACAAAGACCTGAGGCACTGGACTACATCTCTTCTTCCTAATTATCACCAAGCTAATAATTACTCTTTAGTTAAGTTCTTTTAGTTTAGTTTAGTACTAGTCAAGAAATTTTATATTCATTTGCCTGGACTTGCCCAAGAGAAAGCTCAGAAGTGTTAAAGTTTGAACTGGAGCCCTGATCTCTCTTGGCTCTAACTCCAGCTGTCTTTCCAGCTGTTCCTTTAGTCATTGTGTAGTGAAAATAGAATACTCTCATTCCCTTTCTTTTTTTCTCAATAATATTTTATTTTTCCAAATTCTGTAAGATTTTGTGTTCCATGTTTTTCTCCTTTCCTTCCCCATCACTCCTTCTCAAAGACAGCAAGCAATCCAATAGGTAAAACATGTATAAACCTTATAAACATCTATCTATATTTGTTATATTGTGTAAGAAAAATCAGATCAAAATGCAAAAAATCATGAGAAAGAAAAAGCAAACAAACAAACAAAAGATGAAAATACCACACTTAGATACACATTTAATCTCCATGGTTATTTCTCTGGATGCAGATACCCTTTACCATTCTGAGTGTCTTGGATCACTGCAAGAGCTAAGAGAAGAGCTAAGTTTGTCATAGTTGATCATCACATAATCTTGTTAATGTGTACAACATTCTCTTGGTTCTACTCATTTCTCTTGGCAAAAGTTCATGTAAGTCTTTCCAGGATTTTCTGAAATCATCCTGCTCATCATTTCTTATAGAATAATAGTATTCCATTACATTCATATACAATAACTTATTTAGTCACTTCCCAATTAATGGGCATCCACTCAGTTTCCAATTCCTTGTCTCTACAAAAAAGGGCTGCTACAAATATTTTTAACATGTGGCCTTTACCCCTTTTATGATCTTTTTGGGACTATAGAGCCTGTAGTGACACTGCTGGATCACAGGGCATATCAGCCTTTTACACTAAGGAGAATATCAAGGATTATTGATACAATTTAAGCTATCAATTCCTTCTTCAACTAAAATGACCTCCATGATTGCAGTGTTGGTTTTTGGAAAAGTAACTCCTAAAAAGACCAGCAAAGATTGGCTCTTCTCTGCAGCAAAATGTTAGAAAGGAACTTTTGAAATTCAGTCAAATAACTGAATGTTAAGAATTATGTATTCAAAACATCTGGATGGTGACCTGAATTTTTCACTTTTTAAAAAATCTGGATTTTTTTTTTAGCATTTTGCAAGTGTGGTTAAATCCACACGCACTTGCCTTAAACCCTTTGGCTGTCTTTTCTATAACAAGCCATCTACGGGAGTGATGGGAAGAAAGACTACTTAGTATAAACTGAAGAACTCTGCCACTCACTATATAAAAACTCATGGAAGTAATTAACATCAACATTTTAGATTCAAAGTTGTAAAAGTATAGTACACTGTGTCCATATTTCAAGGTTTGATTGACTTCCAACTCAGAGTGCAGAGCACTGTAACTTTGAAACCTATGAAAACATGATAACCTGAAGGAACAACATTTCTCAGGATATTGTACTGTAATATAATGTAATACTTAATAAAAGATTTTTGGCTGGGGTGCTTATCAAGTAAGTCAATGCATTCTGAAATCCCATCATCCAACAAGTATAATCTTTTGCTTCTCTAAGTGTTGTTCTCTAAATGAAGATTCTTTACCCCCATATTTACTTTTATAAAAAAAAAAACTTGATAAGTCAACAGAACCCCAACCCCATTCCTCAACCCCATATGAAAGTATGGAAGAAAGAACCCAAGATTTATTGACAGAAAGCACAGATTTTCTAATACTTAGCTGATATGTTGCTTTTGTCTACTCACTTGATTTCCCTGGGTTTTAACTTTCTTATATGCAAAATGGGAATAATAGTGGTACTTTTATTATTGACTTTTCAGCACCATTGTGAAGAAAGTGCTATGCAATATTCAACACATTATAAAAAACAGGTGAGAGAATTGCAAATATACAGAAGCTGAACCAACATTTACTATGAGTAGGAGGTCCAAAGGGGAGAAAGAATGGGGATGAAGAATCAAGAGGGTTTTTGAGATAAGAAGAAAAGAAGGTTCTGATGCTGGATAAATGAGTTTCAGTAAAGGACAGGAATGGAAGTTGTATTTGAACTTATAACAGATTGGAGGGTGAATAGAGAATAACAATCATTAGGCCACTTGGAAGATTGATACTCTCCCTTCAGTATCTTATATTTATTTTCAATATACATATATCCTCATACGTATATGTGTGTATATATATCTGCTAGTTCCAAGGTGAGAAAGTGGGATTGAATAAGAGCTTATGCCAGGCTTTAAAGTTTCCTTTCTTTCCTGACATCAATTGTATCAATTCCTAAAGTTGAAAACAGAAGTAAGGCCAGATAAAAGAAAAAAGAATATGAATGTAGAATAGTTTTTATAAAGATAGTCTCAGGAACATTAAAACTAAGTATGAGCTGGGGTCAATGAGAGAAGTTGAAAAAAAAAAGCCCAGAAAAGAGTTTTATATGTGTGTGTTTACATATACATGTGTACATGCAAATATGGAGAGAGACAGAGAATTAGAAAATGAGAGAGACAGAAAGATAAAGACAGGGACAGAAACAGACACAGAGATGATGGAGACAATACAGCATCAAAGAAAGGACAAGATCTTTTGAGGGGTTGGATGGAATAATGATAACTAACAACAAAAAGAAGGAAGAATTTATAATTCTTGTTTTATTTGTTTTTTCTACAAAGGAGAATGACATTTACATTGGAAATGATAAAGGGGGAGGACTAACCAGATAAGTGATACCTAAGACAAGTAGAGATTAACAATTAATTAATGAATTCAAAGCACCTGACCAAGATGATCTATGTTTTCAGGTCCTACAAACACCAAGAAATGTGTTTGCCAAGCAACTGTCAGTGATGTCTCCACTGTACTTCATCTTCAGACTTCATCTGGAAAACTGTGTTCAGTTCTGGGCACCACGGTTTAAGAAGGAGATTGATTGATCACCTGGAGAATATCTGGAGGAGGGCAGCCATGGTAGTAAATGCCCTTGAGTTTATATCATGTGAAAATCAGTTGAAATAACTGAATATGTTTGAGAAGAAAAGACTAGATGAGAAGAAAGGAAATTATAGCAGTTTTTAAGTATTTGAAAGTTTGTCTTGTGGACAGAGGATTAGATTAGATTTGTTATATTTGGATCCTGAAAGACTGAACCAGGAGAAATGCATAGAAGTTGCAAAGTTGCCCATTTAAGCTTAATATTAGAAATACCTTCCTGTTTGACTATTCCAAAACTTGAATGCACTTCCTAGAAAAGAGATGGGTTCCTTATCATTGGAGGTCTTCAAGAAGATTGGACAACCATTTGTCAAATTTATTATACTGAGGGTTCTTTTCTTGTATAGGTTGGATTAGATGGATGGCCACCTGGGGTCCCTTTCAACCCTTGCACACAGTGATTCTTTTATTTTTTGTGAATTAGTACTATTCTGGCCACAATTCAATTCATTTCAAACTAATTGAGGTTACTTCATCTCTTTGGTTCTCGGTTTCCTTATCTATAACTGAGATATTGAGACTTGAATGACCTCCAAAATCACTTCTGGCCCAGAATCTAAGATCTTCTGTTCAATGTCAAATAATGTACACAGGTAACATAAATATATTTACCCAGCAATCTGTGACAGACATGTGATCAAAACAGTTTGTTTATTAAAATGGCTTGTTTTTTTTAAATAACTGCTATGTCTGCAAAACAGAGTAATCTTCATATGTGCACAATGGACAAAAGTTTTTGGACATATAATGATTTTTTAAAAAAAATTATACACATATTGAAATCTTGAACTCATAAATCTTAAAGTTGGGAAGGACCTTGAAATCATCGCTATCTAACAAGGGTGGAACAATTGGAGCTTTTTCTGGACACTGAAATTTAGATGCAGCCTTCAGCATATTCCTGGGATGTGCTCACTCCCCTCCACAGCAACCAGACCCCAGGGGAACTGCTTCTAAAAACTTTGCTTCCCCTTGCCTTAGGTGTGGAAAAACTCTTGGTTATGATTGTCAAGGGCCTTTTAGCCCAGTCTTTGCTATAATATTAATTTCTCTTTATAATATTCTGTCTCTATCTTGAAACTTTCAGGGATGGATAATTTACTATTCTATAACAAAGCTCATTACATTTCCAGGTAACACTAATCATGAATACCTCATGGATAGTACTTTATAATATTCCAAGTGTTTTTATATCATTCTTTTTTATTCTTGTCAAATAATTTTTTCAAGAAAGCAAAACAGTTGCTATTTCCTTCATTTTAGAGTTAGAAGACTCAGATTTAGGAGGGTTAATAAATATATTCAAGATTACACTGCTAGTAAATGAGGGTCCTGAAACTTGAACCTATGTATTCTGAGTAAAATTTCAATTCTTTGTTCAATATCCAATTCTGCCTTCCTTCATATAATCATAGCTTTGAGCTGACAGAATCCTTAGGAAATTTAGTTCAAGACCTACTTTTATAGAAGGGATCCAGAGAAGTTCAATTATTTGTCCTAAGTCCTCCAGGTAGCAAGTGGAAAAGATGGGATTTGAATACTATTTCTTTGACATGAAAGTCATCACTATGTTCACTATACAATGATGTCTTTTCATTTGAAAGGTCCTGTTTTTACTCCAAATTTGCTACTCTTATACTTGTACTCACCTAATTTTAACCTTTGGCACCACACAGAATAAATTCAATCTCTGCCAGGCAAGTAATAGTAGTGTCATCTACAGGAATAAATGACAGTAACATATGTGGCTGGTGGAATCATGACATAGTGGACAGAGGACCAACCTAAGAATCAAGAGGATCTGGATTCAATGTTATCAATGACTTTTTCTAATTATAATTATTATAATATTGTATATTTTTTGCACTTGTTGAATTTTTGTTGTTTCTCCCAATAAATTTTTAGCTCTTTGAGGTCAGGAACTGTTTTGTTTTTGCGATTTATACCTGGTACAATTCTTAGCACATAATAGATGCTTAGTAAATGCTGATCAGATAAAAAAAAAAAAAACAAAGCAAGACTTTAGGTAAATCATTTACTTTAGACAACCCCAAGCAATTATTTCAAATTATAAGTTCCAGGAAAAGTTGACTTGCAGCCATAGAAAGATACATACATACACATACACACATCGTATAATATTTATATATTATATATGTATATATTATGTATATATTATATACACAAATGCATCCATGTGTATGTATTATATACACACATATACATATATCGTGTACACATAAGTATAAATATACACACATAAATATTTGTATGCAATG
>JAJPUD010000247.1:54330-130260 GCA_023553655.1 Myrmecobius fasciatus
AGTGTTTATACACATATCATATACATAATGTATATGTATATATATATTAAACATTTTTAATATGAGAACTTAATAAATACCCACAAAAGTAACATTTTAATATGCAAAAAAGAAAAAAGGATAATGTATAAAATCAGAAATTATGCATTATTGGTCATTTTAAAGTTATACGTTAAAATATTTGCTTATTAAAGTAATTAAATTAAATTTATGATGTGTTAATATGTATACTAATAACTTTAATATTTAATATGTAATTAAATTAAAAAATTCTTGGTAGCCTCAAGGAAAGCTTGCTATCTCTATGTGCTCAGTGCTTGCCATTTAGTAGGTATTTAATAAATGCTGATTGATTGGTTGATTATTTTTATTTAATATTTTATTTTTCCTCAATAACATGTAAAAGAGATTTTTAACATTTTGATTTAATTTTTTTTTGAATTCTAAACTCTCCTCTTCTCTTCCTTCTATCCTCACCACCATTGAGAAGCCAAGGAATTTGATGTAGGTTATACATATGCAGTCATCTAAAACATGTTTCCGTATTAGTCATGTTGTAAAAGAAAATACAGAACAACAACAACAACAACAACAACAAAACAAGATAAATAAAGAGGAAGAATATTTCAATCTGCACTCATATTCTACCAGACTTTTTTCTCTGGAGATAGATAACATTTTTCATCATAAATCCTTCAGATTTTTCTTGGATCATTGTATTGCTGAGAATAGCTAAGTCATTCTTAGTTGATCATCATACAATATTTCTGTTACTGTAAACAATATTATTTGTTTCTGTGCATTTTATTCAGTATCAGTTCATGTAAGTCTTTCCAGGTTTTTTCTGAGAGTATCCTGCCCATTATTTCTTACAGCACAATAGTATTCATCATAATGATATACAACAACTTATTTAGAAATTCCCCAATTGTTGGTCATCCCTCAATTTCCAATTTTATGCTACCATTAAAAGAGCTATTATAAATATTTTTACACATATGAGTCCTTTTCCTTTTTGTTTTTTATCTTTTTGGGGTACAAATCTAGTAATGGTTTTGCTGAGTCAAAGGGTATGTATAGTTTTTGGTCTTTTGGGTGTAGTTTCAGAGTACTCTACAGAATGGCTGAATGAGTATACCTTTTACCAACATTGCATTAGTATTTCTGTTTTCCCATATCCCCTCCAGCATTTGGGGTTTTCCTTTAATGTCATATTAGACAGAGTTTTAAAAATTTGCATTTCTCTACTCAATAATGATTTAAAACACTTCTTCATTTAACTATAGATAGCTTTGATGACTTCATCTAAAAACTGCATGTTCATATCTTTGGACCATTTATCAATTGAGGACTGACTTTTATTTCTATAAATTTGACTCAGTTCACTGTATATTTGAGAAATGAAGTCTTTATGAAAGAAACAATGTAATTTTTAATGCTATAATTACTATGTATTACTCTCCATTTCCTTTCCCCCATTTCTCCTACTGTCTCTCTCCTTTCACCCTATTCATTCTCAAAAGTGTTTTGCTTCTGATTTTTGCCTCTCCTCATCCACCCTCCATTCTGTCAAAGTGGACAGAATTCTTTTATTCCCTTTCCATCTTACTTTTCTATATAGAAAGACAAATTTGTATATTCAACCGAAAGTTTATGCTATTCCCTTTTTGAGAAAATTTTTTATGAAAGCAAGGTTCACATGTTCATCTTCACAATCACTTCCATTTTCCCCTCCATCATAAAAGCTATTTTGCTCTCTTTTATGTCAGATAACTTACTCTATTCTAGCTAACTATTTCCCATTCTCCCAGTATATTCCTATTTCTCATTCTTTAATTTTTTAGGTAATTATCCCATCATTTTCATTGCATTCCTTTATAATCAATTCATACCTATTCCTTCTGTCTATGTATACTCCTAACTATTTTAATAATGAGAAAGTTTTTAAAAGTTACAAATATAATTTTCCTATGTAGGAATGTAAACAGTGAAACCTCATTGCATCCTTTATGATTTATCTTTCCTACTAACTTTTTTATGTTTCTCTTGTATTTGAAAGCCAAATTATCTATTCACCTCATGTCTTTTAATTAAGAATGCTTGAACATCTTCTACTTCATTGTCTATCCTATTTTTTCCCCTGAAGAATCATACTGTTTTGTCTGAGTTGGTGATTCTTGGTTGTAATTCTAGTTCTTTAGACCTCCAGAATATGATATTTCTTTGATTCTTTTGATTCTTTAATGTAGAAACTGCTAAATTTAGTGCTATATTGACTGTGGCTTCATGATATTGGATTGTTTCTTTTTGATAGTTTAAACATTTTCTTCTTGACCTGAGAGCTCTGGAATTTGGTTGCAATATTCCTGGAAGTTTTTTTTTTTCCAGGGAGGGGGGAATCTCTTTCAAGAGATTGTAGGTGGTTTCTTTTGATTTTAATTTATCCTCTGGATCTAGATATTTTCTTGGTTTTGTTTTTGATCATAACTTCCAATTTTTAAATTCAATCCCCTGGATCTACTTTCTAAGTCAATTAATTTTGAAGAGGATATTCCACATTTTCTTCAATTTTTTTTCACGTTTGATTTGTTTTGTTGCTCCTTGATACCTTTCACTTGCTCAATTCTATTTTTTAAAGAATTATTTTCTTCAGTGAACTTTTGTATTTCCTTTTTCATTTGACCAGTTCTAGTTTTTAAGGAGTTCTTCTCTTCATTGGATTTTTGTTTCTCTTTCACCATTAGGCCTATTCTGTTTTTTTAAGATGTTATTTCATCTTAAAAACTATTTTTTGTGCCTCCCTTTACCAAGTTGTTGACTTTTTTTCATGATTTTCTTGTATCACTCTCATTTTCTTCCCAATTTTTTAAACTTCTCTTAAGTGATTTTTAAAATGCTTTTTAAACTTCTGTTTTTGGAGTAGAGGGGATACTGTCCCAAGCTTCAGGGGTTTTTTGCAACTATTTTCAGAGATAATTCTGAGGACATATAAACTTTCAGTTTTTCCAAGGTAGTATAATGTACTATTGCTATTCTTCTATCCTGTTCTCTGTTCTATGAGTGACCACAAGCACTCTTTCCTGCCTTGGAACTGTGACTAGACTCCCAGCTCCTGCAGCTGCTAGTTCTGGTGTGCTAGTGTTCTTGTTTTGGGACTGAGACCCAGGACTAGCCCAGATCCAAGTATGGGCAATGCAACAGAGTGTTCAGAATGAGGACCCCTGTAATTTCCTTCTGACCACTTGTTTCACCCCCTTACTGTCCAAAGACTGAGAGGTCTGGCAACAGCCCCTACTATCATTGATTCAGTCAATCACAAGGCTATTGCTGCTTTGGTAGAATGTGGACTGTGCTCTGTTCTCACTTCTCTGAAGTGGACCTTTTCTGCCAACATTTAAAGCTGAGAAGTAAAAATGGTTTCATCCTATTCTTTTGTGAGATCTGATGCTCTAGAATTATTTTGAAGCATTGTTTGAAGCGTTTTAGAAAGGTTTGGGAGAAAGTCATCTTGACTTCACTTCACCATGTCCCTCTCCACTGACTGACTATTGACTTAGTCCACATTCTCTCTTTCTTCACATTTATTTATCACTCAAAACCTGTAATTTATTTGGTACTGGCTTTAAAGCATGTTTGACACCTGCATCAGTTCCTTACTAGCTGTATGGCAATGAGTAAGTCATTTCATGTCTTTGAACCTCATCTTCCTCATCAAAAGGAAAATAACAACTACAACTAGCTTGTGAAGTTGTTGTAAAGATCCATTAGGATAATGTACTTTAAGTGTTTTGTAAATCTTAAAGCATTCTCTCTCTCTCTCTCTCTCTCTCTCTCTCTCTCTCCACACAAACACACACACACACACACACACACACACACACACAGGTTAACTATTATTATTGTCATTACACATAGGAGTTCAGTTAAAAGAACTTCCATGAAAATATTGGACTTTATGGTAACTCTTTTGTGTGCTAAAGGCAATACAGTCATGGAGTTAAAAAGGACATATTATTCTTCATATATTCTGTATCTTGCTTATTTTGTCAGGCACAAGAAAAAAAGCTTTGTGGCCAAAAGAAAAGTATTCAAAAAGAAAACATGGAAGAAAAAAGACATAGTTACCAGAACATTTTATTCAAACCTCTTCCTGAAACTGTATCTGGCACAGTGACTTTTGAAATATAACACACAATCTGCTAAAAATTAAAAAGAAAATTATTGAGAATTCATAACCTCAATCACAAAATTCAGACCAAACTTTTCTGTTCCAGCAGTCAACTAAAAGCCACATTTTGCTTTGACATATGCTTTTGTAATCCCTGAGGGATGACATATTCAGAGAGCTTTGAGAGTCTTACAGGCTTTTTGGTTGTTCAGGTTCTTGTGGGGAAGAATTTCATTATTTAACTTAATGAACAGTAGAATGAGAGTCAAGGGACCTATCTGCCTTTCAGAGTTCATCACTGATCTCTTGTTTGACCCTGAAATCACTCACCTTCTCTCTGATTCATTTCTAATCCAAACATGGAATTAGTTGTTGAGTCTACTGAAAGCATGAGGCCTGAGTAGCTTCCACATGATGCATGAAAAGGATTTCTCAGCTCAAATATCCTGCCTTCCCCACCTCTATCCTTTGACTTCTTGAAACTCTTTTCCCCCTTTCTTCCATGCTGATTAAGGCAGTTTTTAGGCCTCTCTAGTTATAGATAATTGAGAAGTAAAAGTCTGATGACTGGCTCTCACCCATCCACTACAGAGCATCTGGGAATATTCCAAAAACTCCTCCATAACAAAGAGCAGCCCCATGTGTTTACATCAGTTTGCAGACTTTAGTTCCTTGAACCCAGGAGCAAATACCAAAGGTCTCAGACAAAGTTTGGGACGATATGAAGGAAGGGAAAAAATCAGATATTTTCTCTAGTTGTTAAATTAAATCATTATTTTTGTGTGATTTTCTTAAAATTAATTATAATTTCCTCTCATATTCAACTAACTGTGATCATATAATTCAGTTCAATTCGACAAGCATTTATTAAGTGTTTTATATATCTGCTACTATACTGGGAAGGCAGGAAGGGCAGAGAGAGATATAAGAACAAAAAAATAGTTTCTACCTTCAAAGAGCTAAGATTCATGAATGGATGAAGGAGAATTTATTAAGCACATACTACCTTCCAGGAACTATGCAAAGAAAAAGCTAGGAAATACAAATACACAAAGAAAGAGATCCTTGCTTCCAAGGAACTTATATTCTAATGAAGAAAGACAATAAATATAGGAAAGGAGTAATATGAAAGGGGTGTTTTTATCTGGGAAATCATAAGGATGATGAATTGAGTCAAAGATCAATGGATTTCCTGATTCTTTCCAGGAATGATCATATTGATTTGATCATATTCAAAGAAAATACAAAGTTATTTGGGTTGAGTAACTAGGAGATGATACTAGTAGAGGATGGGGCAATTGCCTGTCCATTAAATATCTTCATTGCTTCTTATGGGAAGTAAGTAAGGGTGTCTTACCTCACTTAACCTTCTTTCCCATATAATGTCAAGTTCTCCTATTATATGAAAGAGAACTCCTATTAATTCACATCTAATAATGTTCAACTTTAGGTCTCAAACCTAGTGAATCTTTGATTCCTTTTACACAATTATACCTCGATATAATTTTTTATTTGTAAGGCATCAAAATCAATTATTCATATTTCTTACTTAATCATATTAGATAGTCAGATGAAAACAAGAGATATCTATATCTATAAACTTGTTGCTTTTATAAGAGTAGATTTTAAAGTGGGTCAGTTCATTTTGAAATGACATATCTGCTGGAATTTATTGGATGTGAGACTGACTTAAAAAGTCATTAACTGGCTTTCTTCTCAAACATTTTAGTGGATTTAGTCATAGGTACAAGCAGAAGAGTCAGTTCCCCCTAGGGACTACTAGTTGATGAAAATGGATAATCAAAACTATTCTGAAATGTCATTCATTTTGTTCTCCTTTTATAGACTGTGAAATAACTTTTTGGCATATGTTGACAAAAATATTAATTGGCACTTGCAAAAGGTGTTTCAAGGATAGGATTTTAGTTTAGTCCAGCTTTTGCATTTCCCTAGACAAGCCTCATTGTCATGGGCATCAGGAGAAAAGTTGCCTGATGTTTGTTTTGCTTGGTGTCTTAGAGAGCTGCCTTTAAGATCAAAGGGATTCCTGTGGGAGAAGGAGGTTTATGGGGGGTACCAAGCAAAGACAGGGTTAATGCCACGTAAAGGATAGAAAAACCTACTTATGCAGGCTAACCTCAAAGTCATGAAATACTGTATTGTTGTTTGGGGTCTTAGAATACAGGAAACAAAAAAATCACTTACTATTAAGATAAACAAGAGAGTTTAGAGGTCATGTGTATTACAGCAGATAAGTTGTTGGATCTTGAGTCAAAAAAAAAATTCATTTCAAGTTCTGGCTCTTTCCATTCTCTGCTTATGTGACCTTAGACAAATCATTTAAGTTTCTGGACCTTAATTTCTTTATCAATAAAAGTAATTAATATTTGCAAGGAACTTTAGTGGGGTACATGTTTTCTTCTTTGATGCTTACAACAACTCTGTGAAGTAAGTACTATTATTAATTCTCATTTTACAAATGAACTACTAAATGCCTGAAATAAGGTTTGAACTCAGGTCTCTAGATCAAGCACTTTATCCTCTATGCTATCCAGTTCAAGCATTTGTACTATATTAGCTCTGTGGTCTCTCCTAGCTCAAAATTCATGATCTTGTAAGAAAATCTACAGCAAATTCTTTATTTTATAGATCAGCAAACTGAGACTTTAGAGAGGTAAAATGATATATACAAGCAAATACTTCTTACAAATATTTTTGCCATTGTATTGAGTAGTATAAAAAGAATACAATACTTACTAAAAACATCAATTCCCTATCATCTTACCCCAAGGGGGGGGGAATCATGTGACAAATTGGCTAGTACAGAGGGTGATGAGGCTGCCTACAGAAGCTGTCAGAAGCCTGTATTTTAAAAAAAGTGAAAATACCACCACAACTACATAATCACTGAATGTTAGGCTTGCAGTGAATAAGATCTATATTTGAATCTGCACTCTACATCTTACTGCCATTAGGACCCTGGGCAAATGGAATGGAAAGAGAACCAATGCCAAAACATATGAAAGCTATATGACCCACCTCAAAACTAGCAAAAAAGTTTTTTAATCAACAGATGATTTTAAACTACCTATCTTATGTTTTTATCTGTTTTTAAAATAATTACATTTGAATGACATCTCATAGAATTACTGAAAGGAAGCAATTTATTAACTATATGTAGCATAAATTTTTTTGTGTGTAAAATCTTATTCTGGGATCTGAACACACTCCATGATTCTGTGTACAAATCTACCTATTATATAAATGAAAACTGAATGTAAAGCCATAGCAATTCTATCTTTTCCAGAAGAAGAAAATTGTTTTTGGTGACAGTATGTAAAAAGGTCTACAATAAGTGAACCAGTTAATTTTTGTAGTTCACTGCATTTATTCAAAATTTAAATTTGTAATTTTGTAAATTTCTTCTTCCTGATTATCTCTCAGAGACTATTTTTAAAAAAAATTATTGTCTTTTTTGAAATGGATAGAGCTGATTTGCTGGAGGTAGCATGATACTGTAATTTGGAATTGGGAAGACCTGGGCAAATCCTTTAATTTCTCAGAGACCCAGGTAGCTTTAAGTGATGGGCAAGTTGTTTATCTCCATGAATAAAGAACCTCCCCCAAAGAGAGCTTCTCAAACACAAAGAATCATACTTAAGAGGAGAGAAGAGAAGCAGAGATTCTAACCTCCCTTTCCATACTGCAGTAGGTAAGGTAGATGGAACCTCTTATATTATATATTTAATGGGTTTCACAAACCCTCCTTGCACTGCCTTCAAATATTTTACAATGCCTTTTAAATTTTTGTCATTAGATGCAATCCTAAAGACCAAATTGAATAATCTAAGGAACACTCTGGGAACTGAACATTTTTTTATTTTATTTTTTAATAATAGGTTTTCATTTTCAAAACACTTGCAAAGATAGTTTTCAACATTCACCTTTGCAAAACCTTGTATTTCAAATTTTTCTTCCTCCCTTTTCCTCAATCCCCCCTCTCCTAGACAACAAATAATCCAATATATGTCAATCATGTGCATTCTTCCATATATACATGGAAACTGAAATTTTAACTACATTAAGACACTGATCTGAGGAATGAACTAGGAGTACTTGTTAATGAAATTGTAAACTTGGGACTAGTTTATTTGATTTATGTATTTATTTTAGAGAATAGCACTTAAAGAAATGGGAGCTAGGATTATTTTTGGTAAATTTTGTTAAAGGTAAAATCCTTATGGATGAGACAATCCCCAGTGATATCATCACAACAGATTCTTGCAAACAGGAGTTCCTAAACCCTAGGAAAGAGGAATTATTTTTTCAGTTTTATTATTTACTACTCTCTTTCAGTGAATAGAAGACTTGGTCTGGGATTAGGAAGACTAGAGTTCAAATCCAGTCTCAGACACTTGATAGTTGTATGATTTCAGACAAGCAATTTTACTTCTGTCTGCCTCAGTTTTCTCATATGTTAAACTGAGATAATAATAATAATATCACCTATCTTACAAGGTTGTTTTCAAGATCAAATGAGACACTATTTGTAGAATGCTTAATAAAGTACCTGGAACATAATAGGTACTTAATAAATGCTTATTCCCTTCCATTTAATTCCTCCTCTTTTCCCACTACATTTCAGGTACATTGACCTACTTACTGTTTTTTATACACAATATTCCATTTCCTGTTTCCTATCCTTTGCCCAATGCCTAAAGTATATTTTTCCCTTTCTTCAATCTCTTTGAATCTATCCTTTCTTCCAATGTTTAAAAGCTGTATTCTACATGTTTTCCCTAATATCTCCCTAACTCTTGGTCCACTCTCTAAAATTACTTCGTATGTGTTTATACATACATACAAATATGTTTATATTGCATATGTGTTTCTGCAGCAGAAAGTAAGATCCTTGCAAATAAGTACATTTTTATCTCTACTTTTGTGTTCCTAAAACTTAGAACACAGTGAACACTTTCTAAATGCTTGTTTGAATGAATGAATGTAGGGGGTATTGAATAAACATAGAAGGCCACTTTTAGCCTCTCTCATAATTCTTCCCACAATGTATATTTACCTTGACCACAGACATGTGGTCTTTCAAAGAGGGATAAAAATATTCCTTTTATAAATTATATGGTACAATAATTGTTCTTAGAAATTAAGAAATGGTAGCAAGCAATCCTCTAGAGGCCAACAAAATGTTCCCAGAAAACTAAAATAAAAAGAATATTTATCATCTGGATGCCTAAATATTTACCATCCTTGCTAAGTATTGTGGTGCTAAGGAGTATAGGTGCTTATTTACTTATGAGGCTGGATTAGATTCTCCTTGGTGAGATAGTGAATACTGATTTCTTGTTACAGTTTAACAGTTAAGTAGTGAGTTGGTTGGTGGCATAAGTAGGAATCAGGATTTAATATGCATGACCAGATCCATTCAGTATACTTTGTTTGATTCATGTGTTTTTATGGCTATTTGTTCCCATTGGAAATCAGTTATTATTTCCTTGATATATGTCAAACATGTTTATGTTGGCATGCACATGATGTCTAGAAAAATAGTCTGGCTTTTTGAAAAACATGTGACAGAATTAGATAAATTCTAATTGACTCTATTCATAATAATAGCCTATTTATGGGAAAGGGGTAGTTAGGTGGTGCAGTGGATAGAATGTCAGCCTTAGGATCAGGAAGACTTTTCTTCCTGAATCTAAATCTGGCTTCACACAGTAACTATCTGTGTGACCCTGGACAAGTCACTTTACCTAATCTGCCTCAGTTCTTCAGCAAAATGATCTGGAGAAGGAAATATCAAACCACTCCAGGATCTTTGCCCCAAATAGGATTGTGAACAGTTAGACACAGCTTAAGGAAAGACAATTGAATAGCATGGAAAGTGTTCTGTTCTGGTCAGATTATTTGAGGTATCATGACACCTTTTTAAAAGGACATTGAGGGGCAGCTAGGTGGCGCAGTGGATAGAGCACCAGCTCTGAAGTCATGAGGACCTGAGTTCAAATCTGGTCTCAGACACTTAACATTCCCTAGCTGTGTGACCCTGGAAAGTCACTTAACCTCAATTGCCTCTGTAAAAAGCAAAAAAAAAAAAAAAAAAAAAAAAAAAAAAAAAGGACATTGACAAGCTGCAGTTCATCCTAAGAAGGATGACCAGGTTTCTGAAGGAAACAAGAGGTTAGACTACATGAAGAATAGTTTAAAGAAATGGAGATGTATTTTACAACATGATAAATGTGGAAATATGTTCAGAAGAACTGCATATGTTTAACCTATATTGCATTACTTGCTTAGATGAGAAGTGGGGAGGAAGGGAGACAAATTTGGAACACAAAAAGGTTTTGTAAGGGTGAATGTTGAAAATTTCTTTGCATGTATTTTGAAAAATAAAAAGCTATTACTATTTTTAAAAAAAAGAAATAGAGATGTTTAGCCAAAAGAAGAGAAGGTAAATGTAAAGGGGAACTGGATGAGAAAACAATAAGCATTGATTAAGTAATTATTTGGATCAGACACCATTATAAGTGCTGAGGATGCAGATACAAGCAAGAGGAAAGATAGCCCTTGCTCTTAAAGATTTTACATTCTAATGGGAGAAGATAACACACAAAAGGTAGCTTAAAATAATAGAATGGGGGAAAGCATCCATTTGGGAGCATGGTATCACAATCTGAGAAGTCTTTAGAAGATCCAGGAGAGAACTGAAGGTTTACTGAATTCCTACCTCAAATGAAGGCAATGGTAAGAACCAGTGGGAGAAGGGAACCTGCATAATACAGTGATAATGCAAATATTGTCTTTAAATATTTTAAGTACTTTAACATGGAAAAGATATTAGACTTGTTCTGTTTGGTTTTTGGTTGTAGAAGTAGAAGCAAAAAGGTGCTGGAGTGTTAGAGAAAACATTCTGGTTAGATAGAAGAAAAAACTTTTTAGAAATTAGACCTGCATTTACAAGTATGAGATGAGGTTCCTAAGAAAGTAGGAGACTACCTAAAAGTAGAGACTGGATAAACATTTCATTGGGAGTATTGTATGAAGGATTCCTATTCTGATATCAGTGAGATTCAGTAGCTTTAGAGGTGAGGTCCAAACTTGAGATTCTGGGTTTTTTGATACTATAGATGTGTTTCCACAAGATCCAACATTATTGCTTGTCTTCATCACCTTGGGTGCCTAGTGTCTATGACAAAAGAAAGCTTTCGAAGTTGGAAAGGCTTCAGGACAAGACTATAATTATTATCAGAGAACCAGCCAAGGTATATATGAAGAGGTTCATCATCACAAGTTTGACAACTAAACAATGGATTTTCTTTTATCATAAGGACACATGAAGCAGCTAAAAATAAGAAGCTAACCTTTGTCCTGGGCAGATCCATTCTGATATGACCAGAAGAAAAGGTGGTTAAAAGGTGGGGAAAATGGAAAGAGATTGCTAAGAGCTATTTAATTTATAAATTGTGCCAATATCAATTTAATTGTTTATATAAAATATTCAGTTGCCAAAAAGTTAACAACCAATAGGGAAAAAGAACTATAACTGGAAAGTTTATTGCCCAAGACAAGAGGTACAAAATGTGCTTTTAAATCAGCTTTATAATTCCTATTTAAAAAATGATACAAGAAACAAGCCAAAGTCAGTTGAAGAAAAAAAAGATATTTGGGGACTCACAAAAAAAGCATTATTAACCTTAAAAGCTATGTGGTAATTTCTATTGTTATCTTACTTATTGTCACTAACTTGGTGCTAAACTAATTAGTAGATAGCTTTTTTTTTTTAATTATAGAGGGAGTACATGTGTTAAAATGTTTCTGTCCACCATTTAACTGTGACATGACTCAAATCCTGATTACCCTACTCTAGTTATGGAATGAATAAACTAAATTAATATTGATATTCTTGCCTTAAATGAAACCAGAGGATATAAAGAGGTTGCAATCAAGTGGAAAGACAGCTGACACATTCTCCTAAGGGAGGGAAATAAAAACTTGGTAAATTTAGTTTTATCACGCAACCTGTAGCCAAAAACAATATGAAACATTATTTTACAGGACATTTGGCCATTTCATTTTGCAGGGTTCATGATGAGCATAAACAAACAGACCACCATGGAGATAATTCTATTTAGTACACTAATATCAGTCACACTGCCTGGAAAAATTGGCAAATATTATAAAGAAGTTGACAAAATTGTCTGAACTAAGTCAAGATAAATCTTAATGCTTTGTGTTTTTAATCAAAAGGTAGGAACAAAGAAGAACAGGAAATAATAATGGAAAAATTCTCAATCAAAAAATGAGAGAAGCCCCTGAAGACACTGAATAATTAATTGTAATGAATCCGAGAGCCAAAGGAAGTGGGCAGTTAAATGGAAGGAAAACTCCCAAATTCTTCTTGGACTAGCATGTAAATGAGTTTACAAAGTTTGTTTAAGGTAATTGAAAGGCAGTGAGAAATCATTTCATGCTAATGAAAAGTATTTTCAAATTACAAAAAGAGTACAATGAAATTAACTGCAGTTTAAATGTCAACAATTTTTTGGAAAGCATGAAGAGGCACAGAAATTCCACAAAGAATACAATAAGCCGCTCAAGTTAAACCAACTTTCAGGTTGATATCTTGTGATTTCATTGTAAAGGCAGGTAAAGATAACAAAAATATGTTGGAAAATGTAACTCAGGAGTATAGAATGAAAAAAAATGAAGACTTTCATATAATTAGTATCTTATTCCAGAAATAATTTGGAAGTTACTAGGCATCAAATTACCTTATTCTCATTGCCCTCCCCACCACCACCCCTAGCCAATGAAATTGAATATATTTTTGTAAGTGAGAAATCATTACTGATGTAGAAGTCATTCTAGAATCTGCTTTTTGAATATAGTCAGAGGACCTCCTTGTTGGAGCAAAGATGAAAATTAATGCAAAACTAGGAAGAATAAAAGTTAGAAAAAGACAACATGTGCATATAAGCTATTCAAAAATCATCTGTTTGAGTAATTTATGATCAGAAAGAGGAAAGTTATGGAGAAAAAAACATTGATATTTATCAAAACAATTTCAAAAAGAAGTTCAACTAATTTAGCTAATTGTCATTAAAAAAAGACTTCTCCCCCAACTCTTAAAAACTATCTTAGCAGCAAATATTTAATTTATTTGCCAAATATATTTTAATAGCAGCCAAAGGCATGCTGGTTTATACTATAAATCTATATGAAAAATCTTATGAAGAATAATGAGAAATGATGAGCTGTATAAAATCAAAGTATTGAGAAACTCTGTATAAAAAAACAACCAGTTCAAACAAAGCTTAAAGCCTAGTAAGCAGTTATCTTAAGTGCATTTAAGGATAAAGCTAGAAGAGAACAAAAACAAGTTAAAGATCTTTTATAACAAATATTTTTAATAATAAATGGCAAATCTTTTATAACAAACCTTTTACCGTCAAAGGACAGTGGAAGAACAATATTCTGAATTCTTAAATCTGTGGTTCCAGTTATGTCATAGAGGAAATAAAATTGGTACTAAAAAAGTATAAAGATAGGAATATCAGTTAGATAAGACCAAAATATTGAAAGAACAGGTCTGTGTTAGAAATGTCAAAAGGAAATTAAGGAATTTATTCTCAAGTTATTTGAATGCAGGGGAAGATACCAAAGGCAAAAACAACAAAATAAAACAAGATAGAACTCAGATCTTCTACTACTTTTAAAAAGTCCATTCTTTAATAAATAAATTATCAAAGGTCAATAGTTCACAAAAGAAAAATGACAAAATATTGAAAATCACATGAAAGAATGCTACAAATCATTAATAATAAGAGAATCCTACATCAAAACAACTTCAGGTTTCACCTTACAGCCAGTATATTCATGGAAATGACAAAATGTTGGAGGGATAATGGGAAGATAGGCAAACTAGTGTTGATAGAACTATGAATCAGCTGCTGGTTTTGCTGCTTGTCCTTCCTTTTAAGAAAGGACCAAGGACATCAAGAAATGATTTCTTGAATTGTTTATAAATTAGAGTGGTGAGTACTAGCCCTGAAGTCAGGAGGACCTGAGTTCAAATGTGGTCTCAGACTTAATACTTCCTAACTGTGTGACCCTGAGCAACTCACTTAACTCTGATTGCCTCAGCAAAATAATAATAATAATAATAAATTAGATTTGTGAGATATAACTGAACTCTCTCTTCAATAGCAAAACAAAAGTCAAGACAACTAGTGGCAATGGCCCAGGATGCAGTGGATGATTTTGGTGTCTATGATGTCTGATCAAGGTCTAATCACCCCATAGCACTTGTTTCAGCCACTTTTCTGATTATTGGAACAAATTGATCTTAACCCATTCAATCAACAAATCTTCACATGCTTCCCCCTAATTGACTGACAGGTTTGAGACCAGTCAGGTACCTCCAGCCTGGGTTAGCAGAACCAACAAAAGAATATACACAATGATTACAACAATGTCAATGCTAAGAATAACTAAAATAAATAAATAAATCAAAGTGAATGTTGCAAAATTATAAAAACAAGCATGACTCAAAAGAAGAAAAATGAGAAGATACTTCCACCCTACTCCTTTGCAGAAACTGGAAGTCCAAAGTATTGAATTTCACACATATTTTCAGATTTATCAACATACTGATCAATTGTGCTGATTTTTCCTATTTTTGTCTTTAACATATTCTATTATCAGAGATAACTATGAGATGGGAAGTAGAAGAAATAATGTGGGAAATGTAAATTCAGAAAGATATCAATAAAACTCATTTTTACAGAAAGCAAAAATGACTTAATTTCCCACCTAAATAATACTTTTATGAGAATAATCAATATATTCCTCAATAGCCTTAGAAGAATGCAGAGAGAAGTTTTATGAGCAGTAATTCATCATGAAATCATAGTTGGAATTCAAAGGACTTAGGAAATAGTCATTTCTAAAGTGAAATCTTTCTTCACTTTAGAGATGGTGTCTTTTTCTTGTAGCCATTATCCTTCAGATTGGAAGAAAAATATAAAGGTGTGAGGATGGAAGGATAGAAATAATCCTCTGAAATTACAAAATGCAATTACAACAAGGAATTTGGGGTTTGGAAGTCTAATTGCTACCAAATAATCATCAATAATCAACCTGATTGGTGAATCTCTTTGCTTATCAAACATATTTTCAAATTAATTAGAATGTTTTGGGTTTTTTAATTAGCCACCTCTCCTTTTCAGAAAGGAAGTTCAATACTAGATGAAATCTATACCCCTTTAGATGGTTTACCAGAACCTTTATATTACTCTTTTCACTGTGACTTTCTTATATTTTTCCTTAGCATTTCGGCTATTTTTTCCCAAACATTCTCGTATGTTCATATGTCTTGGGTTCTTGAAGTCAATGCCAGTAGAATAAAAGCACTGGCAGGCACAACTTACTTAGCAGACAAATTGGAACAGATTTGAATAGGAACCCAGGGATAGACAATACCTCTTGTCCAAGGATCAACCCAGGTAAGTCAGTTCATTATTAGTATTTTCCCCCAACTGAAACTATTTATTGAGTCACAATGGATGAATTATCCATACCAGTAAAGTCACAAATCTTTAAAGTTGACATTGTCTCATAATTCTAAAAGCTCACCTCCAATTTTCCTAACTATCCAAATCCATGTATTCCATGAAGTCTTGTCATATGTTCTATCTCAAGGACTCACTATATGGTTATAAGAAAAGTAGAGTTTTACACCCTTAAAAAAAATCATTGTGGGTCCCTCTCCCACTCAACTATATTGGTTTTTCCTAAAGAAGTAAGTAGAACTTTGGTAGAAAAATACATAGCAAGGAAAACAACAGAGAGGATTAAGTCCCTTTGAAAGTTGGGAATTTCATGGGTTTCAGGGAACTGTCTAGCCACAGTTTGTTTACATGTGGTCTAAGCACTTTCTTAATGTGATCTTGTATTTAAGTGTGTATATAGGTTCAGCAAGAAAAGAGGAAGAGGAAAATCAAAGTTGTCATGATGCCAGGAGAAAATTATAGGGCGTTTCCGGCTTTTGAGAGATCAGTAGCTTGCTTTCACTATTTGGTTTGAGGCAATGCTCTGTCCATAAATAAGTATTATACTGCCTTCAGATGAGAAATATACCTTCTGCTTACAAAAGCACAAAGGTCAAGGATTAGTCTCTCATAGTTCACAATAGCAAATTTTCTAATTAGAAACTGCCCTGCCATTCATTCAAAAAGTGTTGTTTGGACACCTGTTGTCTTCCTGATATGATGCAAGTACTAGGGACAAAAAGACAAAAATAAGACGGGCTCTGCTTTTTAGGAGTTTTCTTTCTTTTGAGGATAAGGAGGAGATAAATATACAGAGATAAATATACAATCTATGCACAATATTTATTTTGGTTGGAACCTGTAATTTCATAAATATAGGAAATTCCAGATAAAGAGACTCCTGCTACCAATGAAAAATAACAACTGTGTTTTGCAACTTTATAGAAAATCAATATCATCTCGATAGTTAACTATCATCTCTGTGACAATGATTTTCAGATTTACTTATCCAGCTCTAGCCTCTTTTTTGATCTCCATTCTCACATTCCAACTGTCTATTAGATATCTCCAACTAGATGTCCCACTGACAACTTAAGTTTATCATGTCCATAATTGAACTTCTCACCCAAATTCTCTTTTCTTTGTAATTTTACTTTCATTGTCAAAGATATCATCCTCCTCCTAATCACCTACAAACCTTGGTGTCATACCCTCAGTTTCTTACTCTTTTTCATACTGTCTCCAATCAATTGCCAAGTCCTATTGTTTTGAAACTTTATAACGTCTCTTGTATATACCCTATTTTTCCTTCTGTTACTGCAGCCATGTTATTGTGGGTTTTCAATATTTTATACGTAAATACTCCAATAACATTCTGGTTGGTCTTCCTGCCTCAATTCTCTTCCTGCTCCAGTTCATCCTCTATTCAGTTGTCAAATTAGTCTTCTAAAGTGCAGACCTGACTATGTCAAAACACACACGCACACACATACACACACTCCAATGACTCCCTATCACTTCTAGCATTACATATAAATCCTTCTGTTTGGCTTTTAAAACCCTTGATGACTCTTTCTAGCTTTTGATTTTCTTATATCTTATTCTCCTTTGCTTACTCTGCAATCCAGGGCCAAGATCTCCTTGCTGTTACTCCACAAGACATCCTATCTTCTAACATCATGCATTTTCACTTGTTTCCTTACATGCCTGGAATTTTTTTCTGTCTTCATCTCCATTTCTATCTCCTGAATTTCTTCAAATCCCAGCTAAAATTCTACAAGACTTTTTTATATTAAAACTTTTTATTTGCAAAACATATGTATGGATAATTCTTCAACATTAACCCTTACAAAGCTTTCTGTTACAAATTCCCCCCCCACTCCCCACCCCTCCCCTAGATGGCAAGAAATCCACTACACGTTAATTATGTTAAAATACATGACAAATCAAATATATGTATACATATTTGCACACATCATTGTTGTGCAAGAAAAATAGTATCTACAAGAAAAAAAATCAGAGAAAGGAAACAATGCAAGCAAATATCAATAGAGAGCATGAAAATGTTATGTTGTGGTCCACATTTCATATTCCTCTCTTTGGGTGTATATGGCTTTCTTCACTGAACAATTGGAACTGGTTTGAAATGTTTCATTGTTGAAGAGAGCCATGTCCATCAGAATTGATCATCATATAGTCTTGATGTTGCCATATATAATGATCTCCTGGTTCTGCTCATTTCACTCAGTATCAGTTCATATAAATCTCTCCAGGTCTCTTTGAAATCATCCTATTGGTTGTTTCTTACAGAACAATAATATTCCATAACATTCATATACCATAATTTATTCAGCCACTCTCCAATTGATGGGCATCTATTCAGTTTCCAGTTTCTAGCCACTACAAAAAGGGCTGCTGTTCTTGCACACATGGGGCCCTTTCCCTACAAGACTTTTTTTGATCCTCTTTAATTTCATTAGAAATTATCTTCAATTTATCCTGTGTGCATCTTGTTTGTATATAATTATTTACCTCATTAGACTGTGAATTCTGAGAGCTGTGACTTTTCTGTTTTTAGGTAGGGTTTTGTATTTGTTTGTTTGCTTTGGGAGGGGGGTGCAATAGGGCTTTCTTTATATCTCTAGCATTAATTTCTTTGTTTAGTTATAACTACATCATCATCTTCATCATGTCCCACGTAGGATAAACTCTTCATTAGGAAAATCATCGTCTTGAAGCTTCAGTCAGCATTGATATTCACATTTCCTTTATACCCTCATTGGATATTTCCTTTTTGATTGGAAGTCTAAAGCTTCTTTATATACAGGTCTCAAAATACCAGCCATTCATTAGCTTTCAGTTACTTAGCTTGGTTTTTAACTCCACCTCAATGTTTATTCTGCCTTCAGATATCCTCTGATTCTACCCTTTCCTCCTTTCAAGCTTCCTTGTATGTATTCTTTGTACTGTCTTCCACATTAGATTATATATTCCTTGAGGGCATAGACAGACTGTCTTTCCTTTTCTCTTTTGTATTCCTAAAGCATTAAGCACAATCCCTGGTATATTTAATAAGTGGTCTCTAACTTGAAAAGCTGGTTGGGGGCACTAAGAGATTAAATGTTTTACCCAGGGTTATGCAGAAGTTATAAGTCAAAAGCAAACCTTAAACCTGTATCATTCTTATGATGAAGAGTACTGTCTATCCACTATACCATACTATTATCCACAGTAAACATAATTTTGAAGAGTCGGATAAGCATAAGAAGGATTGGAGGTATCTTAGGGGTTCTTGGGAGTATTTTTGTGAACTAATGCTGTGAAAGACATCCTTTCTCTTTTCCAAAGAGGATTTCATCTATTTTTGAAACCCAACAAAATTAAACTATTTTTCTATTTAATTTGCTTTAGAAAGGAAACCAAAGTGTGCTGTTTGGGTCCAACCTGGGAAAAGCCAATTTCCAAGAGACTGATGGTTTCACTGGAAGAAGTGCCAAAAGAGCAGCAGCTAGTTGACACAGTGGATAAAGCACTAGTCCTAGGTTCCAGAAGGGCCAAAAGACAGATCATTTTGCCCATTTGGGTATATTGCATCCTCTATCCTCTACCAAATGTCTTTTACACTTCTACTGCATTTAGAAAAGCATGTGTATTTGAAATTATGGGATTTCTTTTTGCTTGACTATGTATAGTTATGAAGATTTTGTTTTTCTTTTTCCTGTGGGAAAGATGGTAGAAGGAAAAATAAATGATCACTATTTGAAAACTTAATTTTGAAACAAGAACCAATGTCTGTGTTAGGGGAGGGAGGAATATATTCAATCTCCTGGGACACATACTAGTCACTTGTTATGGTAGAAAGCAGGATGAGCCAAAGAAATCCTGAGATTAAAAGGCAAAATAAGGACCTCTTCATAGACATTATGAAGATCATAAGTTGTTTGAGAGAAGGGGGAAGGCCTAGGAGATGGAAATGAAATATGATTCAACTAGACAAATAATTTATGAATAAGTCCCATCCTATAGATCTTATATGAGTATATGAGTAAAATACTGGTTGAGCCTGAGTGCTTGGCAAAGAGTTCTGTTTTCAGATGCCATCTTGTTCATTTGGAATGGAATCCAACCAATGGAGTACTTTTTCCATGACTGCCCACAAGAGCTTTGAATTATTATTAACTATTTGCTACTTTGCCTCTCAGTAGCAGGATAGAGAACAGAGGGAGGAAGAAGAGATTTGAAAACAAAAGGAGTATCCCTTAACAAAAGAAAGATACTTCTCCTAGTTATCTTTTAAAAGTTTTACACAAGTGTTACCTTCCTACACAAAGGCTGTTCTTTAGGGCCACAAACTCTCACATTACTTTGTGTATCTTTTGTATTGTTTATCTTGTATTGTTTATAATTTCACTACAGGGGTTAGCTAGGTGGCACAATGGAGAGTGCCATGCCTAGAGTTAGGAAGATTTATTTTTCTGAGTTCAAATTTGGCTTCAGACATTTACTAGCTGTGTGACTCTGGACAAATCTTTTAACCCTTCTTGCTTTTGTTTCTGTGTCTGCAAAATGAGCTGGAGAAGGAAGTGGAAAAGTACTCCATTCTTTTCCAAGAAAACGCCAAATGAAATCCCAAAGACTGAGACATGACTGAAAATAACTAAAATCAATTGTTTAAGTAACCTTGTGAATGAATAGTTTTTCAGTTTGATCACAGAAGGTAGAAAAATAGATCAATAAGTAAGTCTAATGTGAACCATAAATAGGGTGATAAAACACCTTGACTAGAAGTATTCATTCATTGTACTTTTCTTAATTCCTTCTTATTGTTCTTGGTTTACTTTGATTTTTTTTTCTGTACCAGTTAATTTTTTGCATCAATCTCTCCAGTTTCTTTCTATTTTCTTTCTGTTTTACTTTTAATTTTTGATCTCTCACCTGGACTATGGTAAGAATCTCCTTGCTGGTATTTGTACCTTGTTTCCTCACCAACTCAGCTTTTGAGCTGCTGTCATGATGTCTGGGGTACAATGTTCATTTCAAACAGTTGATCAATGATTGGACTGACCTATTTGATATTTTAATTTGTTGTTATTGTTTGGTAAGCCTGTCTTGATCATCTAATTAGATCCTCTAAGGCTCTAAAGTTTCGAAGATCTCATCGATGAATGAACTCTCTAAACTTTTATTACATATCACTGTCTTTCATTTACTCAATATTCCAGCCAAATTGGCTTCTTGGCCAGTTCAACCTGCATAAATTATAAATTATAATTATCACCAATGGAGTATTGGAATGTAGATGTAATGGCCTATTGTATTATGAGAAACATCTCTTTTATTGAAGGAAGCTTGATATAGTAGATAGAGAACTGGTCTCAAAACCAGGAAGAAGTTGGATTTAAATCCTACCTATGATACCTACTAGTTGTATGACCCTGGATAAATCATTAACTTCTCGGTGTGCTAGGCAGTTCTCTAAAATAATAAACTGAAGAAAATTTGCTGATCTATATTAGCAGAAGTTTCTTCACCTAGGAGTCCTTTACAAATCTAGTTTCTATTCTAATCTAGGTGATACATTTAATTGAACCAAAAGCATCAAATTAATTGAAATGAGGCTTAATATGACCTTTTATTTTTAGTCAAACTGAGACCTGGGAAAGACCTTAACTTAAAATGATTAAAGCCTCCCATTGTATCTGGGGCCATCTTCAGTTGTCCTGATCTATATCTTGCCACTGAACCCAGGTGGCTCTGCAGGAGAAAGTGAGGCAGGGGACCTTGCACAACTCTCCCTCACTTAAATCCAATTCACTTGAATGTCATGGTATCACTTCCCTGATGTCATGGTCCTCTTTGAGAATGAAAGACAAACAAGAAAAAATAAACACAAAAACAGAAAAGAAAGAGTAGACCATTTGTTCAGAGCCACATGGTATCTGGGCCAACAGAGAAATCAGCCACAGACTATTTGTGCCTCATTCATCATCAGGAAAGAAAGAGAGATTTTGTCCATTCAAGTCTTTTGTATTTATACTCAATTCTGTCTCAGCAGCTAATTAAAAGACTTTTTGCTACCATATAATAAGCCGGCAGGAAACATTCAGGGAATTCCTTTTTCTTCTCTGAAGTAAGGAAGGAAAGAAATCTTTACTCGTGCAATTTTGGAAGAAGGTTCTCCAAGAGTCCAGATCATCACGTATGTTCTAAGAACTGGACCTTCAAGTGGCCATTCCCATCATTATATAAGCAATAGGTAAGGAAAATTTGGTACCAAATGAGATGTGGCTTCTTATCTTAGATTAAGTTGGAACCATCTATAACTAATTAAATCCTGATTGCTATTCCCATTCAGAAACTGGGGAGAAAGGAAAAGAAGGAGGGAGAAGCAATTTTGTTGCTTCCCTTCTATGACCTTTGGACTCTACAAGTCAACTGGTAGAGATCTCAAAACAAGTACCCGTGATAAAGTAGACTGTGAACTGGATGGGGAATTAAGAGAACTGTATTTGGCCCTAGCTCTGGTATCAGATACTAAGATTTGAACTAGATATACTAATCTAACACCACTATTTTATGGATAAGGATAAATATTTATAGATATTTATAAATAATTAAGTTGAATTATTTGCTCAACATTTCATGTGTAGAAAATAGCAAAGCTGGGGTTCAAATCTCTGAAGCTTATAGGCACTAGTCTATTAGGTCTAGTAAGGAAACAAATAGGTGTGATTCTGGTGTGATCCTGCATCCCCAACTGGCCTCTGGCTTCAACTTCCTGCTTCCTCTTCTGGCAAAAATCAAAGTCTCCCTTGGAGAAGTGGAAAGTGGGGGGAAGAAGCTAAAGATTTCTATCCTGTCTCTCTCTCTCTGAACCACACTGACATGCACATGCTATGTATGGGGGATAACTTCTACAACACTTGGGTCTATTATATTAGTTATTTAAAACAATTTGAATCAGGAAACTATCAATTTACGACATTACTAAAAGACTGGAAAGACTAATTAGTTTGACCTATGGCAATCCCATGGAGGCAGTGTGATATAGAGGAAAGAGTATTGGATCTAAAGTCAGAGAATATAATTCAAATCCTGCTTCTGCTGCTTACCAAATGTGTAACTAACCACTTAATGTCTCTGGGATATATATATATAGCTCCTCATCTGTAAGCTGAGAGTTGGACTAGATGTCTTTCAAAATCCTGTGAAATCTTATAGATGTGGTCCTACCTATCTAAAGGGCTATAAAAATGTGCATACCTTTTGATCCAGCAGTGTCATTATGGAGTCTGTATCCCAAAGTGATGATAAAAGAGGGGAAAGGACTCAATGTGTAGCCCTTTTAGTAGTGGCAAAGAATTGGAAATTGAGTGGATGCTCAAAAGTTGGGGAATGGTATATGAGTGTAATGGTATATAATTGTTCTATAAGAAATGATGAGAAGCCTGATTTCAGAAAAGCATGGAAAGACATGAACTGATGCTGGATGAAGTAAGCAGAACTAAAAAAACATTGTACACAACAACAGAAAAATTGTGTGATGATCAACTGTGATAGACTGATCTATTCTTAGCAATGTAGTAATTTAAGACAATTCCAATAGACACGGAACAGAAATTTTCATCTGAGGAACAGCAAGATGGCAAAGTGGATAAAACATTAGCCCTGGAGTCTGGAAGATCTGAGTTCAAATCTGGCCTCAAACATCTCATGCTAACTAGCTGTATAACCCTGGGAGAATCACTTAATCTCAATTGACTCATAAGAAAAGAAAGAAAATATCATTTGCATACAGAGAAAGAATTATGGAGACTGATTATGGATTAAAGCATAGTATTTTCACTTTGTTAGTTGTTTTTTCCTTCTCATGTTTTTGCCCTTTGGTCTGATTTTTCTTGCACAACATTACAATATGGAAATAATTTTAAAAGAACTGCACATATTTAACCTGTGTCAGATTACTTCCTGTCCAGAGGAGAGGAGAGTTGTGGAGAAAAATTTGGAACATACAAAGACTTACAAAATGAATGTTGAAAACAATCTTTAAAAAAATTATTTATTAATATTTTTTATTTGCAAAATATATGTATGGGTAATTCTTAAACATTAACCCTTACAAAGCTTTCTGTTACAAATTTTTCCCCCCTACTCCTCACCCCTCCCCTAGATGGCAGGATATCCACTACATGATAATTATATTAGAATACTTAAGAAATTGAATATATGTATAGTTATTGCATCATTTTTTGTGCAGGAGAAATCATATCTACAAGAAAGAATAATCTGATAAAGGAAATACAATGCAAGCAAACCTCAATAGAGAACATGAAAATGTTATGTTGTGGTCCACATTTCAAATCCCTCTCTCTAGGTGTATATGGCTCTCTTCACTGAACAATTGGAATTGGTTTGAAGCATTTCATTGTTGAAGAGAGTCATGTCCCTTAGAACTGATCCTCACATAGTATTGTTGTTGCCATGTATAATGATCTCCTGGTTCTGCTCATTTCACTCAGCATCAGTTCATGCAAGTCTCTCCAGGCCTCTCTGAAATCGTCCTGCTGGTCGTTTCTTACAGAGCAATAATATTCCATAACATTCATATACCATAATTTATTCAGCCACTCTCCAATTGATGGGCATCCATTCAGTTTCCAGTGTCTAGCCACTACAAAAAGGGCTGCCACAAACATTCTTGCACATGTGGGGCCCTTTCCTTCCTTTATGATTTCTTTGGGATATAAGCCCAATAGAAACACTGCTGGGTCAAAGGGTATGCATAGTTTGATAACTTTTTCAGCATAGCTCCAAATTACTCTCCAGAATGGTTGGATCTGTTCACAGCTCCACCAACAATGCATCAGTGTCCCAGTCTTCCCACATCCCCTCCAACATTCATCGTTATATTTTCCTGTCATTTTAACCAATCTGACAGGTGTGTAGTGGTACCTCAGAGTTGTCTTAATTTGCATTTCTCTGATCAATAGTGATTTGGAGCACCTTTTCATATGACTAGAGATGGTTTTAATTTCATCATCTGAAAATTGTCTGTTCATATCCTTTGACCATTTATCAATTGGAGAATGGCTTGAATTCTTATAAATATGAGCCAATTCTCTATATATCTTAGAGATGAGACCTTTATCAGAACCCTTAAATGTAAAGATGATTTCCCAATTTGATGCTTCCCTCCTAATCTTGTCTGCATTACTTTGTACAGAAACTTTTTAACTTAATATAAACAAAATTATCTATCTGGTGTTCAATTAAGTGTTCCAGATCTTCTTTGGACTTAAATTTATTCCATCTCCACAGGTCTGAGAGGTAAACTATCCTATGTTCCTCTAATTTGGTTATAATATCACTCTTTATATCTAGATGATGAACCCATTTAGATCTTATCTTGGTGTGCGGTGTTAGGTGTGGGTCCAGCCTTAATTTCTTCCAGACTAGTTTCCAATTTTCCCAGCAGTTTTTGCTGAATAGTGAGTACTTATCCCAAAAGCTGGGGTCTTTGGGTTTATCAAACACTAAATTGCTAATATTATTATCTAGCTTGTCCTGATATCCTATCCTATGCCACTGATCGACTGCTCTATTTCTCAACCAGTACCAAATGGTTTTGATGACCGCTGCTTTATAATATAGTTTTATATCTGGTACAGGAAGGCCACCTTCGTCTGTCTTTTTTTTTCATCAATTCCCTTGAAATTCTTGACCTTTTGTTCTTCCAAATGAACTTTGCTACTATTTTTTCTAGATCTGTAAAATAATTTCTTGGGAGTTTGATTGGTATGGCACTAAATAAGTAAATTAGTTTGGGTAGTATTGTCATTTTTATTATATTTGCTCAGCATACCCATGAGCACTTAATGTTTTTCCAATTGACTAGGTCTGATTTTTTTGTGTGGAAAGTGTTTTGTAGTTTAGTTCATATAGTTCCTGACTTTCCCTTGGCAGACAGATTCCCAAGTATTTTATGCTATCAATACTTATTTTGAATGGAATTTCTTTTTGTATCTCTTGCTGCTGAACTTTGTTGGTAATATATAAAAATGCTGATGATTTATGTGGATTAATTTTGAATCCTGCCACTTTGCTAAAGTTGTGAATTGTTTCTAGTAGTTTTTTAGTTGAGTCTCTAGGGTTCTCTAAGTATACCATCATGTCATCTGCAAAGAGTGATAATTTGGTTTCTTCATTACCTACTCTGATTCCTTTTATCTCTTTTTCTTCTATTATTGCTAAAGCTAACATTTCTAATACAATATTAAATAGTAATGGTGACAGTGGGCAGCCTTGTTTCACTCCTGATCTTATTGGGAATGGTTTTAGTTTGTCTCCATTACATATGATGCTTGCTGATGGTTTTAAATAGATGCTACTGATCATTGTAAGGAAAAGCCCATTTATTCCTATACTCTCTAGTGTTTTTAATAGGAAAGGGTGTTGGATTTTATCAGAGGCTTTTTCTGCATCTATGGAGATAATCATGTGGTTTTTGTTAATTTGGTTATTAATATAATTAATTATGCCGATAGTTTTCGTAATATTGAACCAGCCCTGCATCCCTGGTATAAATCCTACTTGGTCATAGTGTACTATCCTGGGGATGACTTTCTGTAATCTCATTGCTAATATCTTTTAAAAAAATTTTGCATCAATATTCATTAGGGAAATGGGTCTATAGTTTTCTTTCTCTGTTTTCACCCTACCTGGTTTAGCTATCAACACAATATCAGTATCATAGAAGGAATTTGGTAGTATACCTTCTGTCCCTATTTTTTCAAGTAGTTTGTATCGTATTGGAATTAATTGTTCTTTGAATGTTTGATAGAATTCACATGTAAAACCATCTGGCCGTGGAGATTTTTTCTTAGGGAGTTGATTAATAGCTTGTTCTATTTCTTTTTCTAAAATGGGGCTATTTAAATAATTTATTTCCTCTTCTATTAATCTGGGCAATCTATATCTTTGTAGATATTCCTCCATTTCATTTAGATTATCAAATTTATTGGCATAAAGTTGGGCAAAGCAACTCCTAATTATTACTCTAATTTCCTCTTCATTGGAGGAAAGTTCTCCCTTATCATTCTTGAGACTAACAATTTGATTTTCCTCTTTCCTTTTTCTGATCAAATTAACTAAAGGCTTATCTATTTTGTTGGTTTTTTCATAAAACCAACTCTTAGTTTTATTTATTAATTCAATAGTTTTCTTATTTTCAATTTTATTAATCTCACCTTTTATTTTCAGAATTTCCAATTTGGTATTTAATTCAGGGTTTTTAATTTGCTCTTTTTCTAGTTTTTTTAAATTGTAACCCTAATTCATTGATCTTCTCTTTCTCTGTGTTATTAAAATAAGCATCTAGAGATAGAAAGTTACCCCTTATAACCGCTTTGGCCATATCCCACAAATTTTGGTATGTTGTCTCATTATTATCATTCTCCTGGATGAAATTATCGATTGTGTGTATAATTTGCTCTTTCACCCATTCATTCTTCAGGATTAGATTATTTAATTTCCAATTAACTTTTGGTCTATTTTCTCCTGGCCTTATATTACATATGAGTTTTATTGCATCATGATCTGAAAAAGATGCATTTACTATTTCTGCCTTTCCACATTTGATTTTGAGGTTTTTATGCCCTAACACATGATCAATTTTCGTATAAGTTCCATGAACTCCTGAGAAAAAAGTATACTCCCTTCTATCACCATTAAATTTCCTCCAGAGATCTGTCATACCTAACTTTTCTAACATTTTGTTTATCTCCCTAACTTCTTTCTTATTTATTTTGTGGTTTGATGTATCTAATTCTGAGAGAGCAAGGTTGAGATCCCCCACTAGTATAGTTGTACTGTCTATTTCTCCTTGCATCGCTGTTAGTTTCTCCTCTAGGAATTTGGATGCTATACCACTTGGTGCATATATGTGTAGTACTGATACCACTTCATTGTCTATGGTACCCTTTAGTAAAATATAGTTTCCTTCCTTATCTCTTTTAATTAGATCTATTTTTGCTTTTACTTGATCTGAGATAAGGATTGCTACCCCTGCTTTTTTTTTGTTCACTTGAAACATAAAAGATCTGATCCAGCCCTTTACCTTCACTCTGTATGTATCTCTGTGTTTTAGATGTGTTTCTTGTAAACAACATATTGTAGGATTCTGGCTATCTGTTTCTGTTTTATGGGAGAGTTCATCCCATTCACATAAACAGTTAAAATGACTATATCTATATTTCCTGCCATCTTATTTACCCAAAGTTATATTTTTCTCTTCCCTTTCTCCTTACTCCCTTCCTCCCTCCCCAGTATTTTGTTTTTGATGACCACCTCCCTCTAACAGTCCTCCCCCCTTTAGAACCCTCCCTCTTTTTTACACCTTCCCCCTAATCCTTCTATTAATTTATCCCTTTATTTTCCTCCTTTCCCTCCTACTTCCCTATACAGAGGGCCAAGTTTTTCCCTGAAATCAAATGTGTCTGATATACTCTTTTAGAGCCCAATCTAATGAGAGTAAGATTTACACAATACTCATCACCCTCCCTTCTTTCCCTTAATTATATTACATTTTCTATGTCTCTTCATCAGACTTTGCCTTATTTTACCTCCTTTTTTTTTACTTTATTTTACCTCCTTTCCCCTCCCCCCCTTTTTTTACAGTATGATATACCTTCCACCTCTAATTTCTTTTTGATTATTATCAAAGTAAAATCAAATTATACCCCCATTCTTTAAGGATACCCCTAGTATAGATATAGTTCTCGAGAGTTCTTTCCTTTTTACCTTTTTACGCTTCTCTAGAGTTCTGTGTTTGGAGGTCAAATTTTTTGTTCAGATCTGGTCTTTTCATTAGAAATAGGTGAAATTCTCCTGTGTCATTGAATGACCATCTTCTTCCCTGGAAGATGATGCTCACTCTAGCTGGATAGCTTATTCTTGGCTGTAATCCAAGTTCTTTTGCCTTTCAGAATATCTAATTCCAGGCCCTTCTATCCTTCAATGTGGAAGCTGACAGATCCTGTGTAATTCTAATGACAGTTCCTTGGTATTTGAACTGTTTTTTTCTAGCAGCTTTTAATATCTTTTCCTTGGTGCGATAGTCCTGAAATTTGGCCACGATATTCCTTGGGGTTTTAATTTTGGGGTCTCTTTCAGGAGGTGATTGGTAAATTATTTCAATGCCAGTTTTGCCTTCTGATTCTAAAACATCAGGGCAATTCTCTTTCATTATTTCCTGGAAGATAGCATCAAGGTTCTTTTTGTCATCGTGACTTTCAGGGAGTCTGATAATCCTTAGATTGTCTCTCCTGGATCTGTTTTCCAAGTCAGTTGTTTTTCCTAGGAGATATTTCATATTTTCTTCTATTTTTTCATTTTTTTTGTTTTTGTTTGACTGATTCTTGAAGTCTTATTGAGTCATTCATTTCAATTTGTTCAATTTTAATTTTTAAGGTATTATTTCCTTCAGCTATCTTTTTTAGCTCCTTTTGTAACTAGCCAATTGAATTTTTTGGTTCATTGCATTCTTTTTCCATTTTGCCAATTTTATTTTTCAGTGAATTGTTGTCTTTTTGCAATTCACTTATTTTGTTTTTCAGTGAATTGTTATCTTTTTCCAATTCACTATTTTTATTTTCTAGTGAGTTGGTGACTTTTTCCAATTCACTAATTTTGTTTTTCAGTGAATTATTGTCTTTTTCCAATTCACTAATTTTGTTTTTCAGTGAATTGTTGTCTTTTACCAATTCACTATTTTTATTTTCCAGTGAGTTGGCGACTTTTTCCAATTCACCAGACTTATTTTCCAGTTTTTCACATCTCTGTTGCAGGGCGATATTTCCTTCTTGCACTGCTCTCAATTTATTTCCCCAATCTTCTTCTAGTTCTCTTTTGAGATTCTTTATGAAATCTTCCAGGTAAGCCTTCTGAAAGGGAGACCAGCTTAAGTCCACCTTTGTGACTTTCTCTGGGATTGTTTTCAGAATCTCAGGATCTGGGGACTGCTCTATTTTTTCTCCATAAAAGCTGTCTATGGTGAGGGCTCTCTTCTTCTTGCTCATGGTTTTGAGCTAAGGTATCAGTCACCAGCAGGGAATTCTGCAGCAGCAGCAGTGATTTCAATTTGCCCTGGGGCAATTTGCTGAGTTGACTTCTGGTCTGGGGCTGATTTGCCTAGATCTGCACTAGGACCACACTTTCAGCTGCTCTCAATCCACCCTTTATCAAAGGTAGACCTGCCAAAGCACCTGCCCACAAGCAGAGCAAAGTGGTCCAAGCATCTCCCAGGGACTTCCTGGCAGCCTAAAATCTTCTGGTCCTTCCCAGCTCCGGACTTGCACCCCGGCTGCGCACTGGCATCTGAGCGCTGGGAGCTGCTCGATCCCCTGCCCATCTAAAACTGACCTCAGAAGTTCATTCAAAGTAGATATTTGATAGAATTGCGTTGTAGTCCAAGTGTTTGGTGGTGCCCTCACTCCAGAACCAGTTTGGAGGCTCAATTTGTCTGGGTCTGAGGGAAGGTCTCAGGAGCTCACAAAGAACCCTGTCTGCAGTCGCCATCTTGGCTCCACCCCCCTGAAAACAATCTTAACATGTATTTGAAAATATAAAATAATATTGAAAAATTTTTTTAAAAATTAAAAACCTCTCTTTTTTTTAATTGCTGTTCCCTTTCTCAATTGTATTACTAAGAAAACAGAAACATAAACCCTACTATAAAGATTAAACCTTAAGATTCAAATCGTGTTTTCTTTTCCATTCCGTAGCACCAGAAACATCAGGAAGCTTTTCTGCAGCATATGGCCTGAATGCTTTCTATTCTAGAATAAACACAATACTTTTTCTTCCAGGATCTGAGGACAAGAAGAACAATGGACTATAATTCTCCCAATGATAGTATTTTATAATTGTAGTCACCCCTCAACAGTAAATTGCCCCAAACCTTTGATTTTTAATTATCAATATTATTATCTAGCTCTTTAATCATTTCCATTGTTCCCTGGGTGCCAGATATCTCTCTAATTGTGGTGTTCAGAAGTGGTAAATGTTGACCATTTGGAGAAGGTTTAGGTCTAAGTTCTTAAATGTCTACTCCTACTCCCCCTTGCTGATAAAGTAGTCTCAAATTAAGATTTGCCTAAGATAACTCCATGTCTATCTCAAGTAGTGGCAACTTTCCCCACCTCTCTCTGAGTATTATTATTCACTGTATTGTTATGTGCTTATTTAATTTATAAAACTGTGTTTGAAATCCCAGACCTCTGGGCACCAATGCCAAAAGTCAGCATTACCTTAATAGCCAGACAACTACCAGACCAAAATCAGGGAAGGGCTAAAGTTAAAGACACATTCTTTACATGATCTATGTCAAGAATCTTTCTAAAAAAGTCATCTAGTTTCTATAGGATAAAGAGTAGACTAAGGGTAAACTGACCTGGGAGACTCTCAATCCAGATATAAAAGCTTCTGCATGTCTACAAATTTAACAATTATCAAATATTTTGTTTAAAATTAATGAATATGGAAAGGAAAAAGTGATTGACATAGATAAAGAAAAGAGAGAGGGAATAAGATTGGTAATGGATTGAATGTTGGAGGAGAAACTTGAAAAATCAAGAATAAATACAAAATGTTTAAGTTGAAGGTCTTTCAAAATCTACCTTTATAGGCTCACTTAACATTGTTCTTTCACACACTGTACATTCCAGATGAAGTGACTTGCTTTTTGCTCCTTGCATATTTCATCTTCTCTCTCTACACATTTGCATAGGCAGGCACCCAAGCCAGAAACTACTCTCTTTATCTCTATCTCATTGAATCCCTAGATTCCTTAGAGTTTCAGTTCTTCCTACACAAAGCAATTCTTATTCTTCCTGGTTGCTGGTAGCCACACCCTGAAAAGTATTTTATCAGTTCATGCATACAGGTACATATGTATAGGCATGTGCTATTGTATATGCATATTTGTTGATATCTTCCTGTTTTTATGATCAACATTTTCCCCAGTTATATTTGATTTTCTTTGTATGAGTTGTTGCTTATTCTCAAGATACTATAAGAGTATTACAGTCATGGACTCTTTGTTTTTGTTTGTCTAATGCTTAATTTAACTTATGGCACAGAATAAGTGCCAAATAAATGATTGCTGAACTAATTTGAATGGAAACTTGTAAATAGGATCATGATTGGACTCAATATATGTAAAAAACATGCAAAAATGAAAGGGATGACAGGTTGGGAAGAGAAAAAAATCACATTTCTGAAATGGAAAGAACAGGAAAAAAATTTTCAGGTAACCCTTGGGATTTTTTTTTTATTCAATAGTATTTTATTTTTCCAATTACATGGAAAGATAGCTTCAAATATTTATCTTTATAAGATTTTGAGTTCCAAATTTTCTTTTCTCCTCCCTCTCCTAATTCTTACCTCCCCAAAACAGCAAGCAATCTGATAAAGGTTATACATGTACAATTATTTTAAATATGTTTCCATATTAGTAATGTTGTGAAAGGAAAATCAGAACAAAAGGGGGAAATCACAGTAAAGAAAAAGCAAAAGCAAACAAATAGGGGGGGGAAATGAAAATAGTATGCCTTGATCTGCATTCAGTCTTCATTGTTTCTCTCTGTATGCAGGTGGCATTTTCTATCCCAAGTCTATTGGAATTATTTTGGATCAATGTATTGCTGAGAAGAGCTAAGTCTATCATAGTTGATCATCACATAATCTTGCTGTTATCTGAAGAATTGAAAAATTCTTTTCTCCAATTCCCTCATTTTATATGGGGAAACTGTGGTGTAAGAAGAGGAGATATCTTGTCTAAGGTTGTATAATGATCTAATAGAATGACAAGTTTCCTTTCAGATTGAGAATTTCAGAAGATTGTTGGTTATCTAAATGCAAATGTTCAGGAGATGGAGATAAGAGGATAATTAGAAAAGGGACTAAGGTTAGAGACATAGATTTGGAAGTCATGTACATAGAGGTGATAAGGACAGTCATAAAAATAAAGATCAGAAAACTAAGGACTGGGAATTAATTGAATAAATCTTTACTTAGCACCTACTATGTGTAAAGCAATTAGATGGTACAGTGGATAGAGCACTAGGTCTGGAGTCAAGAAAATGACCTCAAATACTTACTAGCTGGATGATCCTGGGCAAATTACTTGGCCCTATATTCTTCAATTTCCTCATTTGTAAAATGAGCTGGAGAAGGAATTGGGAAACTACTCCAGTATCTTTGCCAAGAAAATCCCAAATGAGGTCATGTAGAGTCAGACACAACTGGAAAATTATTCAATACAACAACATTGTTTAAAGCATTGAGTACACAAACAACTCATATTTATTTAGCAAGGTAAGCTTTAAAAAGTGGTTTGTTCTGAATAACACTATAAGTAGTAGAAGAATATTATTTTGCCCATTTTGTAGGTGTATAAACTGAAGTACAATGAGTTAAAAATGACTTTCCAAATGTCCTGAAGAGTCAGAGTTAGTGCCTAAACCACATCTTCTGATTCTCAGGGAAGTAGTTTCTTTTTTTTTTTCTATTATTCTACATTACCTCTATAATATATACTATTTCAACAAATTTTTATTAAATCAGCTACTACAAAGATAGATACAAGACTTCCTGTCCTCAAGGCCTTATAATCCTGAGATAATATTTAAAAAGAAACTGCATATTTTTTTCCAAAAGAATTAAAATTATGTACTATAATGAAGTTGAAGACAGGAATGAAAAAAATGGTTTAAAATTAAGATAACTGTAAATATGGGAGACAGTATTTTTAAATTATGTTAAAGGTTGAAAAGAAGCTTTTGACAAAATAAAAAAGTATTTATGTTTTTTTTAAATGCAAGAAAGTATAAAAATAGGTTGTCCTAAAGGTGTTAAACAATCTCTACTGGAAATCAAGAAATAGAATGCTAAGTCCAATGGCAAAACACTAAAGGTCTTTCCAATAAGATTGAGGGCAAAGCAAAGATGTTTTATGCTATTACCATTATTTAATGTAGACCTAGAAATGCCAGTCATAGCAGTGAGAAAATAAACAACAAATTGAGGGAATAAAAACTAGCAAAAAGGAAACAAAGATAGCAGTATTTGCAGAAAATGTGATAGTTTACTTGGAGAACTCTGAAAATTCAACCAAAAACAAACATTTTATAATTTCAGTAAAGTAGCACCATGTAAAATAAACCTATAAAATAATAGCATTATTTGTATTTTTGATGCAATTTATCACAAGATAGAGAATAATGTTCATTTAAAAATTCAGAGCATATAAAATATCTACGAGTCCACCTAACACGTACTCTGCATTTATATGAATACAAAATACTGCACAGTAATCAAGGAACATAAAGAATAGAAAACATATCAATTTCTCATGTTTGAGTTATATTGATAGGACTAAAATGCTGATATTACTTAAATTAATTGACAGTTTTAATTTTATTTCAATCACACTATAAAGGAGTTATTTTATAAAATTAGATAAAATGAATAAAATGAAATATTATTGCACCATAGGAAATAACAATTAGGAAAGGTTCTAGGAAGCACTGAGAGACATGCAAAGTATGGTACAAAGTAAAATAAAAAGAATAATTTAAATGATAACAATAATGATGATCATAAGAAAAATGATTTTGAGAGCTCTCAGGACTCCGGTCAAAATGACAAATGATAGTGACTTTAAAAGACTAATAATGAAACATATTTCTCACTCCTTGATAAAGAGATAATGGACAAGATATAGAACAAATCATAACTATCCTTATGCATGGCCAAAGGGTTGATTTGTTTTGGATTATACCTATTTATTACTAGAGAGGGCAGCTACTTGAGGATAAGGGTGATAGGTTAGTGAGTAAAAATCACTGGACCTTTGAAAAAAAAGAACATTAATTAATGCTTTTCTAAGAATATTTTGAAGCATTATGTGATGATCAACTGTGATGGACTTGGCTCTTTTCAGCAGTGAGGTGATTCAAGGCAATTCCAAAATTTGTGATGGAAAAAGCCATCTGCATCCAGAGAGAGAGAGAGAGAACTATGGAGACTGAATGTGGATCACAACATAATATTTTCATTTTTGTTGTTGTTGTTATTGTTTGTTTACTTACTTTCCCCCTTCATTTTTCCCTTTTTATATGATTTTTCTTCTGCAGCTCGATGAATGTGGAAATATGTTTAGAAGAATTGCATGTGTTAATTGCAGTCTAGGGGAGGTGGGAGGTAGGGAGGTAAGGAGAATAATTTGGAACACAAGATTTTGCAAGGGTAGATATTGAAAACTATTTTTGTATTGCATGTATTTTGAAAAATAATAAGCTATTATTAAAAAGAATATTCTGAGTCAGATAAACTGCAAAAAGGGAGGCAAGAAGCAATTTTGTTACTATTCTGCTAAATTTAATGTTCATATATACATGTAATATATATATATGTGTGTGTGCAGATATATATTTCTAAACACAAACTGCATATATCATAATCCTAATGTCTTATGCTACTCTACCTATTTTTAAGTTATTTTCTATATGTTGAAATATTTGTATTATTTTAATGATTGTCAAATTTAAAATAAAAATAATTTATAGGTTTCATTCAGATTCAGGGGGTATTTGAATATCAAGATTAAACATTTATGCTTTAACTATTAGGCAATGAAGACTCACTGGAAGTTTCTGAGGGGAAAAATTGTGTGCTCCAGAGAAATCAAGGAGAATAAAGATTGGAAAAAAAAGGAATTTGGGACATAATTTTGAACACTATCAATGAAGGATTTTGTTTTGCTTAATGATGCATATTTGTTACAAGAAATTTGTTCATCCTTTTTCTCAAATGAGGATAAAAATTATGAAGGAAAGATTTTTTTTTTATTTTTTAAATTTTAATTTAAAAAGGAATGTGGCACAGTAGCATTGACCATTGCATTTGGAGTAATGTGGGGAAAAAAAAAAGGTTCAAATTCTTTCTCTACCACTTATTTCCTGTGTGACCTTGTTAAGATCACTTAACATCCCAATATCTCAGTTTCTTCATTGTGAAGTAAAGAGTAGGACTAGGTAGACACTAAGGTCCCTCCAAGCTCTAAATTAGTGTGATTTTGTGATGTAGAAATGAGATAGTCATGGATGATTTCTGATAGAGTAGTTTCAATAAAATGGTGGGAGTTGAAGCAAAGTGTTAAGGAGAAATAAAGGCAATGTAGACTTTCCTTTGGAAAAGCTTGGTGCTGAAAAGGAAAGTTATAGGATAGTAGCTTTGAGATTGGCAAGATGAAGGGAAAATTCTCCTTCAAATAGAGGAGCTTTGAAAATGTTCATAGGAGGATATTTTGTCCCCCCCAAAAAGGATAAATATCCTTTTTGAGAAACAAGACCCAGTAGAAGGAGAAAGAAAGAAGTGACAACAATAGAGTAAAATTTTGGTGAAGACAGGAATGGTTGGGATCAAAAGAACCAGTGGAAGGCTGATCTTGAAAGGAGAAATGCTTTTCTTCTCCTAAAAACAGAAAGGCAATAGGAAAGAATAGTTGACAACACAAAAGTATTTTAATAGAGAGAGTAATTTGTAGAAAAATGTGCATACCATGAATGGCCTCAATATTCTTGGTCAATTAAATATGCCAAGATTGAGAATGGATATGGGAGTGTAGCCTCAAAAGTGGTAGAAAGGTTTGAACAGCCAATTTGGGTAACTGACTATTTAATAAAAAAGATTGTGTAGCAATAGCATATGAGGTAATGAATGAATGAATGAATAAAAAAATTTTTATGCAATTCAAGTACTGTCATAAGTACTAAAAATAACTATATAAATATATCCATGTATGTGTAAATATATAGATAGATAGATAGATAGATAAATTTGTTCTATACATGCTTCTATTCATCAGTTTCTTCTCTGGATATAGATATTTATGTCCTTCTCCAAATGTAGTTTGTAGTCAAATTGGTATTCATAATAGTCAAAATAACTTATTTACTCAGTCATTCTTTTTTTTATTAAAACTTTTTATTTGTATAACATATGTATGGGTAGTTCCTCAGCATTGATCTTTACAAAGTTTTCCGTTACAAATTTTACCCCCAGTCCCCTCCCCTCCCCTAGATGGCAGGAAGTCCACGACATGTTAATAATGTTAAAATACTTGAAAAGTTGTGCAAGATAAATCCTATCTACAAGAAAAAAAAGAAAATCAGAGAAAGGAAACACAATGCAAGCAAACATCAATAGAGAGCATGAAAATGTTATGTTGTGGTCCATATTTCATTTCCCTCTCTCTGGGTGTATATGGCTTTCTTCACTGAACAATTGGAACTGGTTTGAGACAATTCTTTGTTGCAGAGACCCATGACCATCAGAGTTGATCATCATGTATTATTGTTGTTGCTGTGTATAATCATCTCCTGGTTTTGCTCATTTCACTCAGCATCAGTTCATGCAAGTCTCTCCAGGCCTCTCTGAAATCGTCCTGTTGGTCGTTTCTTACAGAGCAATAATATTCCATAACATTCATATACCATAATTTATTCAGCCACTCTCCAATTGATGGGAATCCCTTCAGTTTCCAGTTTCTAGCCACTACAAAAAGGGCTGCCACAAACATTCTTGCACATGTGGAGCCCTTTCCTTCCTGTTAAGATCTCTTTGGGATATAAGCCCAGTAGAAACACTGCTGGGTCAAAGGGTATGCACAGTTTGATAACTTTTTGAGCATAGTTCCAAATTGCTCTCCAGAATGGTTGGATCTGTTCACAGTTCCACCAACAATGCATCAGTGTACCAGTCTTCCCACATCCCCTCTAACATTCATCGTTATATTTTCCTGTCATTTTAGCCAATCTGACAGGTGTGTAGTGGTACCTCAGAGTTGTCTTAATTTGCATTTCTCTGATCAATAGTGATTTGGAGCACCTTTTCATATGACTAGAGATGGTTTTAATTTCATCATCTGAAAATTGTCTGTTCATATCCTTTGACCATTTATCAATTGGAGAATGGCTTGAATTCTTATAAATATGAGACAATTCTCTATATATCTTAGAGATGAGGCTTTTATCAGAACCATTAAATGTAAAGATGATTTCCCAATTTGATGCTTCCCTCCTAATCTTGTATGCATTAGTTTTGTTTGTACATAAACTTTTTAACTTAATATAATCAAAATTATCTATCTGGTGTTCAATTAAGAGTTCCAGATCTTCTTTGGACATAAATTTATTCCATCTCCACAGGTCTGAGAGGTAAACTATACTACGTTCCTCTAATTTGCTTACAATATCACTCTTTATATCTAGATCATGAACCCATTTAGATCTTATCTTGGTATATGGTGTTAGGTGTGGGTCAAGCCCTAATTTCTTCCACACTAGTTTCCAATTTTCCCAGCAGTTTTTGCCAAATAGTGAGTACTTATACCAAAAGCTGGGGTCTTTGGGTTTATCAAACACCAAATTGCTAAAGTTATTACCTAGCTTGTCCTGATATCCTATCCTATGCCACTGATTGACTGCTCTATTTCTCAGCCAATACCAAATGGTTTTGATGACTGGTGCTTTATAATATAGTTTTAGATCTGGTACAGCAAGGCCACCATCATCAGCCTTTTTTTTCATTAATTCCCTTGAAATTCTTGACCTTTTGTTCTTCCAGATGAACTTTGCTACTATTTTTTCTAGATCTGTAAAATAATTTCTTGGGAGTTTGATTGGTATGGCACTAAATAAGTAGATTAATTTGGGTAGTATTATCATTTTTATTATATTCGTTCGGTCTACCCATGAGCACTTAATGTTTTTCCAATTGACTAGATCTGTTATTATTTGTGTGGAAAGTGTTTTGTAGTTTAGTTCGTATAGTTTCTGACTTTTCCTTGGCAGATAGATTCCGAAATATTTTATACTATCATCCGTTATTTGGAATGGAATTTCTTTTTGTATCTCTTGCTGCTGAACTTTGTTGTTAATATATAAAAATGCTGATGATTTATGTGGATTTATTTTAAATCCTGCAACTTTGCTAACGTTGTGAATTGTTTCTAGTAGTTTTTTAGTTGAGTCTCTAGGGTTCTCTAAGTATACCATCATGTCATCTGAAAAGAGTGATAATTTGGTTTCTTCATTACCTACTTCAATTCCTTTTGTCTCTTTTTCTTCTCTTATTGCCAAAGCTAATATTTCTAATACAATATTAAATAGTAATGGTGACAGTGGGCAGCATTGTTTCACTCCTGATCTTATTGGGAATGGTTCCAATTTTTTTTCATTACATATGATGCTTGCTGATGGTTTTAAGTAGATGCTACTAATCATTTTAAGGAAAAGCCCATTTATTCCTATACTCCAGTGTATTTAATAGGAATGGGTGTTGGATTTTATCTAATGCTTTTTCTGCATCTATGGAGATAATCATATGGTTTTTGTTAGTTTGCTTATTAATATAATTAATTATGCTGATAGTTTTCCTAATATTGAACCAGCCCTGCATTCCTGGTATAAATCTAACTTGGTCATAGTGTACTTTCCTGGGGATGACTTTCTGTAATCTCATTGCTAATATCTTTTTTTAAAATTTTTGCATCAATATTCATTAGGGAAATGGGTCTATAAGTTTTCTTTCTCTGTTTTCACCCTACCTGGTTTAGCTATCAGCACCATATCAGTATCATAGAAGGAATTTGGTAGTATACCTTCTGTCCCTATTTTCTCAAATAGTTTGTATAGTATTAGAATTAATTGTTCTTTGAATGTTTGGTAGAATTCACATGTAAATCCATCTGGCCGTGGAGATTTTTTCTTGGGGAGTTGGTTAATAGCTTGTTCTATTTCTTTTTCTAATATTGGGCTTTTAAAATAATTTATTTCCTCTTCTGTTAACCTGGGCAATCTATATTTTTGTAGATATTCCTCCATTTCATTTAGATTATCAAACTTACTGGCATAAAGTTGGGCAAAGTAACTCCTAATTATTACTCTAATTTCCTCTTCATTGGAGGAAAGTTCTCCCTTATCATTCTTGAGACTAACAATTTGACTTTCCTCTTTCCTTTTTCTTATCAAATTAACTAAAGGCTTATCTATTTTGTTGTTTTTTTCATAAAACCAACTCAGTTTTATTTATTAATTCAATAGTTCTCTTATTTTCAATTTTATTAATTTCCCTTTTTATTTTTAGAATTTCCAATTTGGTATTTAATTGAGGGTTTTTAATTTGTTCTTTTTCTAGTTTTTTTTAATAATAAGCCAAATTTGTTGATCTTTTCTTTCTCTATTTTATGCAAGTAAGTATCTAGAGATATAAAATTGCCCTTTATAACCGCTTTGGCCCTATCCCACAAATTTTGGTATGTTGTCTCATTATTGTAATTCTCCTGGATGAAATTATTGATGGTGTCTATGATTTGCTCTTTCACCCATTCATTCTTTAGGATTAGATCAGTTTATTTCCAATTAACTTTTGGTCTATTTTCTCCTGGCCTTATATTGCATGTGATTTTTATTGCATCATGATCTGAAAAAGATGCATTTATTATTTCTGCCTTTCTGCATTTGATTTTGAGGTTTTTATGCCCTAATACATGGTCAATTTTTATATAAGTTCCATGGACCACTGAGAAAAAAGTAAACTCCTTACTGTTTCCATTCAATTTTCTCCAAAGATCTATCATACCTAACTTTTCTAACAACTGGTTTACCTCCCTAGTTTCATTCTTATTTATTTTGTGGTTTGATTTATCTAATTCTGAGAGAGCAAGGTTGAGATCCCCCACTAGTATAGTTTGGCTGTCTATTTCTTCTTGCATCTCTCTTAATTTCTCCCCTAGGAATTTGTGTGCTATTGCACTTGGTGCATATATATTTAGTATTGATATTGCTACATTATCTATGGTACCCTTTAAGAAAATATAGTTTCCTTCCTTATCTCTTTTGATTAGATCTATCTTGATTTTTATTTGATCTGAGATTAGGATTGCTACCCCTGCTTTTTTTTTGTTCACCTGAAGCGTAATAGGTTCTGCTCCAGCCTTTTACCTTCAGCCTATATGTGTCAGTATGCTTTAGATGTGTTTCTTGTAGACAACATATTGTGGGATTCTGGTTTTTAATCCAGTCTGATATCCGCTTTTGTTTTATAGGAGAGTTCATCCCATTCACATTCACAGTTAGAATAACTAATTCTTTATTTCCTGCCATCTTATTTACCCAAGTTATGTTTTTCCCTTTCCTTTCCCCTTTCTCCCTTCCCCCTCCTCAGTATTTTGCTTTTGATGACCCCCCAAAACAATCTTCCACCCTTTAGATCCTCTCCCCCTTTTTTTACTCCTTTCCCCTGATTCTTCTATTTTCCCTTCTATTAGTTTATCCCTTTCTTTTCCTCCTTTCCCTCCCACTTCTCTCTAGCAACAGACAAGTTTCTCTGTGAAAGCAAAAGTGTATAATACACACTTTTAGAGCCCAAATTGGTGAGAGTAAGATTTATACAATGCTCATCTCCCTCCCTTCTTTCTCTCAATTATATTAGCTTTTCTTTGCCTCTTCATGAGATTTTACCTTGTTTTTACCTCCTATTTTTTAAAAAAATCTTATTTTACCACCTTTTCCCTCTTTTCCCCAATTTGATAACCTTTCCCCCTCCAGTTTTCTTTTTCATATTATCAAAATAATACCTAGTTAATTATACCCCCAAACTTTAAGTATCCCCATAGTAGAAATAAAGTTTTCAAGAGTCCTTTCCTTTTTACCTTTGTATGCTTTTCTTGAGTTCTGTGTTTGGAGGTCGAATTTTTTGTTCAGATCTGGTCTTTTCATTAGAAATAGGTGAAATTCACCTATATCATTAAATGACCATCTTCTTCCCTGGAGGATAATGCTCATTCTAGCTGGATAGGTTATTCTTGGCTGTAATCCAAGTTCCTTTGCCTTTCGGACTATCTGGTTCCAGGCCCTTCGATCCTTCAATGTGGAGGATGACAGATCGTGTGTGATTCTAATTATAGATCCTTGGTATTTGAATTGTTTCTTTCTAGCTGCTAGCAAAATCCTTTCCTTGGTGCAATAGTCCTGACATTTAGCCACAATATTCCTTGGGGTTTTAATTTTGGGGTCTCTTTCAGGAGGTGATCAGTGAATTCTTTCAATGGTGATTTTGCCTTCTGATTCTACAACCTCAGGGCAGTTTTCTTTCGGATTTCCTGGAAGATAGTGTTTAGATTCTTTTTTCCATCATGGCTTTCAGGAAGTCTAATAATCCTTAGATTGTCTCTCCTAGATCTATTTTCCAAGTCAGTTGTTTTTCCTAGGAGATATTTCATATTTTCTTCTATTTTTTCATTTTTTGGTTTTTATTTGACTGATTCTTGAAGTCTTATTGAGTCATTCACTTGCATTTGTTCAATTCTTATTTTTAAAGTGTTGTTTTCTTCAGTTACCTTTTTAAGCTCCTTTTGTAACTGGCCAATTTGTTCATTGCACTCTTTTTCCACTTCACTAATTTTATTTTTCAGTGCAACTCAAAGTCATTCTTAAAACAATATTGCTAATAATATAAACAATGGTCTCTTGGTTCCACTCATTTCACTGTTCATTTGTTTCATGAAAGTCTTTCCATGTTTTCCTAATTATTGAGCTCATTATTCTTATAGCACAGTACTGTAGTATTACATCACAATCATATACTACAGCTTGTTCAGCCATTCCTCAACTGATGGGCATTTGTTTTCCAGTTCTTTGCCACACAAAAAGAACTGCTATAAATATCTTAAAACATAGATTTTTTTTTCCTTTTTCACATCATTTTTGGAAATAGATTTACAATGGTATTGCTTGACCAAAGTTATATGGTTTTAGAAATATATAGGAACAATTTCCTATAATAATATAAGCTGGTACTTTCCCTTCCTCTGACTTCTAAACTTAAGAGTTCTCTCAGTGACACCAAGGCAGTATATGCCAGAAGTAAGAACGCAAGTCCAGATTGACTAGGTTATGCTGAACTGAAAGAAAAAAGTCTTTCTAAAGGATCAGCTAACAGAGCCCACCGATGTAGCAGAAGCAAAATAAGGAAGCTGATCTCCAGTGATCAGCCCATTAGTGCATTGCTAACTTGCAGTATTTAGCAACTCTCTTTGTCCAAAGGTGTGGAGAGGAGAGTAACCAGAGCAGGTTGACATAAAGAATTTCAAAATGGGAATATTTCAACTTTGATTTTCTAGGATAATAAATGTAGAGTTAGGAAGGACCTTAAAGGTATCCAGGCTAACCCCTCAATTTTACAGATAAGGAAAATTGTGTCTGGAGTGATTACTTGCTTCTAAGCTCATACAAGACATAAAAAGTGGCAAAATAAGGATTTAACTCTGGGTCCTCTGTCTCCAAATCCAGTTCTATTTACTCTGCCTCAGAAGTTGTTCTGATTTGGGGAAGAAGGCAGTGGGCTGAAAATGAAGGGGGAAATGTAAAGGCTGAAAGGAAAAAAAAAAAGCCTTAAAACTCTCTTCTACCAGAATGGGAGTCACAAATTCCAGAAAAACACAAGGCATTGACGTATCTTCTCTAATTAGTTGCTGAACACTATAAAATTAATCCGAAGATTATAAAACAAGCTATTATATTTCCCTATGAGTGATCTTTTATGTCAATACTGTTGTTAATGCTAATTCTGAATTTACTAATATAGTGCATAGGTCCCATAAGATGGTCACCAGAATCAAAGAGTGTTTAACAGTTTTCTTGCTTATTATCCTTAGGAAAATAAGAGAATCTTCCTTTGCTCCACCCACTTTTGCCCAAAGTAGCATTAAAGAATAGAACCCTGCTCCTTGCTTCACACATACCTGTAATCAGTTTAGCACTTAATTTGTTCTCTGGGTATATGAGAGGAAGGGCTGGAAGAGAGAGATATAAGCTGCAGAATTGTAGCCAAATAACACAGGGCCCTGCCTTCCAAAGCACCATAGAGATCCGGGACTGAATCCTTATGTAAAGGTTGCCCTTTCCCAGAATACAAGGAACTGGCAGTCTAGTGTATATCCTGCTGAGGATAGCAGTTCTTTTGAGGGCAAAGCCTTAGGCCATCTGCCTGGTTAATTTGAAGTACTCTCTGTAAATGGATAACAATGGCTTCCATTGCAATTACAGCTTTCAAAGTGCCTTCCTTATAGAAGAGAAAATATACAAATGACATACCGAGTACCTTACCCTTATGAAAAAAAAATAAAAATTTGAAGTTGGAAAAAAAACTTTGAGTGCAATAAGTCCAATCTTCCTTATTTATAAAATAAGAAAACTGAGATACATAGAGCTCACATAAGAGAGTAAATGGCAAAACCCTGATTCACACTCCAAAGTTGATTCAGAGATTTGAAATTAAGATATTTCAAACTTGACAGAATTCAAGTAAGCTGGATTCTATTTATTATATTATATTATGTTGTATGTCTATATATTATATATTATTATACTATATTATATATATTATACTATATATTATATCATATTCTCATCTAAACTTCAGTCTGTGTGACAATTGGGTCTGTCCCAAAGAAATCATAAAAGAGGGAAGAGGACCCACATGAACAAAAATGTTTATAGCAGCACTTTTTGAAGGGGCAAGGAATTAGAAATTGAGTGAATGCCTATTAATTGGGGAATGGCTGAATAAATTATGGTATATGAATATAATGGAATATTATTATTCTATAAAAATGAGCAGGTTAATTTCAGAAAAGCCTGGAAAGATTTACAGGAATGGATGTTGAGTGAAGTGAACTGCATTAGAATAACACTGTACACAGAAACAAGAAGATTGTGTGATGATCAACTATGACAGATTTAGCTTTTCTCAGCAATACAGTGATCCAAGATAATTCCAATAGATTTCAGAGAAAGAATTATGGAGACCAAATGTGTATCAAGGCATATTATTTTCATCTTTACTTTTTCTTTCTTGTGGTTTTCTATTTTGTTTGATTTTTTTCACAATGTGACTAATATGGAAATATGTTCATAATGACTGAACAAATATGACCTGTTTGTTTGCTGTCTTGGGAAAGGGAAAGGTAAGGAAGAGAGAGAGAAAAAATGGAACTCAATATCTTACAGAAGTGAATGTTGAAGACTATCTTTGCATGCAATTAGAAAAAAAGAAAATGCTATTAAGTGGGGGAAAACTTACATCTGAGTGGTCTTATGGCAAGAATATTGAATGAGAATAGGGAAATAAAATTATTTTCATTCCTCCTCTGGGTTTTAGTTTTCTCATCTATAGAATGGGGAACTGGAAGCAGATAGTTTCAAAGTTCCCAAATAGAGTTGCAGAATGAATATCAGATACTAAATGTATGCTCCTGCAAATTACTTTATCTCTCACCCTCACTCATTTTTCTTACTTGTCAAGTGGATGTGAGAAAACTTAGACTACTTGCCTGAGAAAGCTATTGTTATGAAAGTCTAATGTAAATCTTAAAGCATTGAGTAAATGTGGGGTGCATTCCATAATTTTAATGGGAGTTTTAAATACAGAGATGAGAAGTGGTATATCCTAGTGGATAAATAATTTGTGGTCTCTAAGTCATAAAGATCTAGGTTCAAATTTCACCTCAAACCTATATTGACTAAAATATCACAATTTTTCAATGCCCCAGGTAATTTTTGAATATTATAAATTACAGAGCAGAAGCAGACCTTCATTGGCACAAAGATTTTTATCAGTTGGAGGGCCCTTCATAGAAAACATTTGTTGAAATGGGTTTTATATCTTAATTTTCAAGAAAACATTCAGCATCAATTTACAAGTATTAAAAAGACATGGAGTTCCCAAATATATTTGTATTGAAATCTAACAATTTGACAGATGTTGAGGTTTGGGAATTAACGACAATTAATACTGAGAAGAAACCTCTAAATTATCTCAGATATAGGGGCTTTTAAAGAACTAATTCATTCCAAGGAAAATTAAATTCGGAATTGGCAAGCTTCCCAGTTTTTAAGATTGCTCAGTAATCTCCCAAGTGCCACTTAAACACCACTTTCTAATTCCTGGGCAATAGTGCCTAGGCTGGCAAAACCCTTCAGTCCAGCAAGGCAGTCGTCATTGTGGTAAGAACTAGAGTGGCAAAGGAGACTGGGGGTGGAATGGACTGCTGTTTCAATCCCTGAAACTAATGCCTAGAGGGCTGGCAACTTTAGCAATCTCTGATCAGTCTAGTACAGAGCTGGAAATAATAGGAATTACAAGTTCATGTATGAGTAAAGCTGCAATCTGCAATGGAGTTTGCACAAACATTTTTTTTTTTAGTGTTTCACATCATCCTTCTACAGAAATCAGGTCCATGACCTTCTTTCTTCAACCCATATTTCCCAAAACTTCCTGACCTTTTTGTTTGGACCATGTGATAATAGTGAAGAGAACCCCTCCACTTAAAAACAAGTTACATTGCTCCCACTTCTTTCATAGTTCTCTCCATCTTTTCTTCTTCACTTTCTTTCTCCCTCCTTTATTTTCCTTCCTTACTCTTGTTGTCTCCTTCCCTTCCTCTTTCCTATCCTTTTCTTCCCTCTCCTCACCTAGCTTCTCTTTTCATCTTCCTATTCATTCTTCCTTCCTCCTTTCTGTCTTTCTACAGATTATGATTGTGATTATTTTAAACTACTCAAATCTAATCTCTAGGGACTATAGAAGTTGTGCAAAATAGCATGACTCAAGAATATGAAGGGGTGTCAAATTCGAGAGGGATTAAGCAGATTATGCTTGGCCTCAGTGCTTAGAATTAGGAGTGGTAGGCACCAGTTGCATGGAGATAAATTTAGGTTTGAGGTAATAACGGGGACCTTAACAATTAGAACTGTAGAAAAACGACATGGGATGTCTTGGGAGCCAGTGAATTTCTCACTGAGGTCCTTCAAGTCCAAGTTAGGTGGCTCCTTACCAGGTATGTTGTAGAAAAGATTTCTGTTCATTACTAATTGAATTTAATAACTGGCATTGGTACAGTGCTTTAAGGTTTGCAAAACACCTTACATTCATTTTATCGCTTAGTTCTTAAACCATGGGGTTGGTGCTAGTTACAAATAAGGAAATCACCAAGGATCAGAGAATCTAAATGACTTTACTCTGGCCATATTGCTAGCAAATATTTAAGGGGAGATCTGAGTTCGGATTTTTCTGATCCCAAGCTCAACAATCATTTTACCTGGGCTGTCCAAATCCCTAAAATAGCATCTGAAGTCCTTTCCAGCTCTGAAATTCTGTGAAGCAATGGCATAAGTTAGCATGTACATTGCTATTCTTCCACTCCAAAACAAAATGCCAAAAGTGTGCCATCCACTGCAGTAATGCTCCTGTAATAAGTGGGGTGGTGGTGGAAATAATATGCATGTATATGGGGCCTATTATGAGCCAGGCATTGGATTAAGTTCTGTTGATCCTCAAAACAACCTTTTAGATGCTTAACATCATCCCCATTTTACATTTGGGAAAATGAGGCAAATAGAAGACAAATCACTTTCTGTGGTTCCATAGCTTATAAGTATTTAAGGCTGGATTTGAACTCAGTTTTTTCTGATTCCAGACCTAGAACTCTATCCACTAGTCCACCAGCTGTCTCTAACAACTCTTTGGATGAATCAAGCATCATTATAAAGTTCATCCTTCACTACGTGGCCTCATTTAGTTCAGTTACCTTACTAAGATACCAGACCAACTCTGTGGGAAAGAAATAACATAATAAATTATTTAGGGGTGAGAGTTAGTGGTAGGATACCCAGTCTAGTTTAATGATCAAAGGTTATCTTCAAATAGAAAAAAGGGGGGGGGAGTGGAAGATGCATATAAATTGGGATTAATGGTAAGTTTTTTTTCGTGGAGACAAGAGGCTGAGGGAAAAATTTACTACTCTTTCTCAATTGAGGATCAATTATGATGTACAACAAACTTGTTAGTTTGCATTTCTATAAAATAGGAGACAGCAAATATTTGTGGTGAGAAAGTATGCTGTCTTACTTCTACAGTGAAGAAAACAGGGTTAGCCTGATAAGGCAGACTACAAATTAACTGACATGATTAAGGAAGGACGAGGAGTTATCTACATCAGGATAAGGACCTAGAGGAGATTGATCAGTATATATTTGTAGAAAGGAAACATTTTTCTAACTGACTTTTGTAATTTTTTATATCACTGAAAAAATCAAGCAAAATAAGTGGCCAGTGATAGGCTGATAGGGTTATCAGTCCTTACAGATGGACAGTGTATTTCTATTGTTGCTAATGACCAGATAATATAGGGTAAAAAAAATGGCTGTACACACTAACCAAATAGACTTCAACAAATTAAGACATCATCCTTATGAGTTCATTGTCCTCTTCAAGAATGAAGGATGAAAAACATCCAGCTATTAAGGACCACTGACCTAGAAGGATGAGGATATTTGAATGAGAAGTCTAATTCCAGGGAGAAATTTAGACTTGTTCTTCTTGGTCAGAGTGGGAAGAGCCAGGAGCAATGATTGGATATTGCAAAGAGGAAAATTTACATTTGATTTATGAAAGAACTTCCTTATAAATTGACTTATCTAAAGAAAAATAGGCTGCTCTGGGAGACAATGGGGTCTCTCTTATAGAGTTCCTGGAGCAAAAGCAGATGACCTAGAGAGAGAAATCTTATGCAGATTGAGAATGGGGCCAGAGCAAGCAAGGAAATTCCATAGTGTGGAGTAGAAGAGTGAGGTTTGGGGAAAATCCCAAGATTTAGTCACAATATCCAAGGTAAAAGTAGTATGCCTTCCTTAGTGATCTTTGGAGAAATTTTTTCTTTTAAAATGGGAGCAAATTTGTTCATTTCTCTAATTTCTCTAACAAAGCAGGGGAAAATATTTCTGATCTTACCTTTGTAGCATAGGAAGAAACATAAAAAGATAAGTTTATGAAATCAGGTAAATGGAACCAGGAAAACAGCATACATAATGATTACAATCATAAAAGTGCAAGGAATAAAAAATTAAAATTAAATAGTGTGAAATTATAATGACCAAATTTGCTTCCAAAGAAGAAACATAAAAAACTGTTTTCCCTCTTTTATTTTTTGCAGAGCTGGAAGGACTATGGATGTAGACTATAGCATATAATGTCAGACTGTTTTTTTGGATGCATTAATTTTCCTCAACTTTTTTTTGTTTGTTTATTTCCTCTTTTTGTTTATTTTTAAAGGCATAACCCTTATCTTAAAGGCATAAGAGAGAGATATATTGGCAAATGTAGAAAATGTAAAAACAAAAGATTGATCAATAAAATCTATATTTAAATGAGCTTAATTACAGTGAAAAATGGATCTATCCTTTTAAATAGAATATGGGTAACTTTAAGCTTTCAAATTTCCAAAAGAAAATTGGAAGAGACTCTCATGTGTGACTCTTATGTACACTAGGAAACAAAAGAAATTTAATCTATAGTTTGCTGTGTCAGAAAGAAAGCTTTCAAATCCTTGAATCCTCCTGTGTGGTTAATGTGAGTATGGGTGAAACTATATTCCTTCTATTTGTTATAATTGACAGATCTGGAGGACCTTGGATGGAGTTTTAAGAATGAGGGTTCTTCAATCTCACAGGAATTCTCAGCAAATCACTACAATCTCTGTGGCTTTGAAGCATGCTGGTGTTCAGTGTAAATAGGAGTTCTAGGCAGTTTCTGGAAAGAAAAAACTTCAAGGTTGTTGCTGGGTTTTTGTTTTTTTTTCACAGAATGGGGGAAAGGCATGTCTGGATTGACTGGGCAAGACTGAGGCAAAAACATAATGTATGTTTAAGAACCAGTTGCACTGCTGACCTGTGCACGTTTCAGATAAATAGAAATGGATGGACATTTTTTCTTTTCATTTCTCTGTTCATATTTTTTGAGGTACAGCAATTCCTGGGCATTTATTATATAGCAAAAGGATAAATGTTGCCTTATCTCTTCTTCTCTTCCTGTAGACACTGAAGTGAAGAGAAAGACTGAAGAGGCTGTGGGATTATCTGGAAGGCAATCTTAGGAGTCATCTAGTTCAACCATCTCATTTTGGCTTAGTGATTTATTTCAAAGTCACAAATATATTAAGTAGAAGGGCAGGTATTCAAACACAGATCTTCTGATTACAAATCTAGCACTTTCTCAACTACATCTTTCTCATACATTTCAGTGCCATTCCTTTGTAGATGAAGAAGCTGAAGATCAAAGAGAGGAAACTGACTAACTTGGGAGTCATATGGTATAATAGATGGAGTATTGGTCTCAGACTCAGAAAAACCCTGGGCTTAAATCTTACCCCAGTCCCCTACTTACTATTTGATCCTGGGTATTTCATTCCAGGCCTCAGTTTGCTTATCTATAAAATGGGCATGTTAGGCTCCATGATATTTAAGATTTCTTTTCACTCTAAAGCTATGATTCTATAAGTAGTTAAGCCAAGATCTAAAGAAAGGGTTTTTGTGTTTTTTTTAACTAATACCACTGCTCTTTCCATTAGCTTGATGAGGGAAGAAAGAAATTGAGAATACTAAAGGAAAATACTACAAAGCTTAGTGGAAACAAATAGAGTCTGGGGGCAGCTAAGTAGTGCAATGGACAGAACACCAGCCCTGAAGTCAGGAGGACCTGAGTTCAAACAGATTTGACTGTTTGACACTTAACACTTCCTAGCTATGTGACCCTGGGCAAGTCACTTAACCCCAATTGCCTAAACAAAAAAATAAAAAAGAATAAGGTCTGCATCTTCTTATGGATTTTAATAAGGACTTTTATAAGAACTGAAGCAAGCAAGGGTGAAAGGAATGGAAAAAGAAATGAGGCTTGACCTTCATAAATCAGTTCTGAAAAGATATCACTACTGGGAGCTGGTTTAAGTGACATGAGGAAGAACAGGTTTGACAGGAATCACATTCAAATTGTTCTTTAGACTCTTTGCTGTTGCAAGGCCATAAAAGAAATAAAACAAAAGGTCTTTGAAATGCCTCTGGCATACTCTGAATAAGAGAAAGTTCTGTAAGGGACCAGCAGCTAGAGGTACAGCAGCACCAGGGAGAAATAAAATGCTTCATTTAGTTTTTAAAATAGAGAAGAGATGTGGGTAGAAGGGACTTCTCTTCCCTTCAGATATTCCCCTCAGTCCTTAGAATCATGTCCAATCCATGTGGGTGCTCACTAATATGAATTTGGAAGCAATAACAATAAACCTTTGATACATGCAGTACATTTGGGAAAGATGAAAGGTAAGTGGAGAAGATGGGGGGGGGAGAGAAGAAGAGGAACAAACAGGCTTTACTCCTGAAACCAGAAAAGAAGATTTTGAAAATTTGGGTCCATCTGGGAAAGGGTAACCCAAAGTTTTGGGAAAATAAGCTTGGACAATGAGTTTAAAGATGATAGGATAGAACTTAAGGGATCATGATTAAATTTAGAACTGGAAGAGGTCTTATGAATAATGAATCACATAAACAGTAGGTATAAGAAGTAAGTCTCAGACCTAGCTCTCATTTTAAGGTTGCAAAAACTGAAGTCCAGAGAGGTTGTAACTTGCTTAAACTTATATAGGTGAATAGTTCTGGAAATAATATTATTAGCAACTCACAATTCTATAGTTCTTTAAGTCATATGCAACATCTCCATGACAACCCCTGTGAGATAGGTAGTTAGAAGAGATTTAGGATTTTGTTTTTTATTTTTTACTTTTGCAATGGACCTGTGATTTTACTGATGTGGTCAGAATCACTAAGAATTAGAAAGGACTTCAGCAGATGTATCAACCAGGGCAGCCTCAAAAAAGAATTCTCACTACAGTATATCTGACAAGTGTTCATCCAATCTTTTAAGGAGAATACTTATAAAGAAGGCAAAATCCAGGGGTGTTCTGATAAATATTTAACAAAAGGCTCTCTATAAGTTCATAATAAACTTAAATTTGTTTTGCATTATTAACATTTTCTACACCACTCTGACTAGACGTTCAATAAAATAATGAATCAAGCTTTGATCTGCATTGTTTGCTGAATTGATTCTACTGTAAATGTTCACACCAGACATTTAATAATCAGCTTCCTAAAGCCTATATAAGTTAGCTTCCACACATCCCTGGGGGAAACCCACTGTCCTCCAAGAAAGCCCATTCCACTTTTGGGTTGCTCTAAATTTATAGAGAGGGGGAGCATGCTACAGTGATTAGAAACATGGCCCTGGAGTCAGGAAGACCTGAGATTACAGTTTTCCTTTTTACACCTACAGGCTGTATGATCTCTCAATGTCTCTAGACAACTGCAGAACAGGTTTTCTTCTGTATCAGTAGAGGGAAATTGTTCATAGAGAGTTCCCTATGCAAATGACTTCATGTATCCAGGTCAAAAACAAAACAATTAAATAACAACAAAAACAATAGGGATTTTTACTATATCTAAGTTAAATTTCTCTTTTGTTATCTCCATTCACAAAGGAAAATCAAAAGCTCAATTTCAAATCACAATCTTAGAGGCACTGAGAGGTTAAATGGCTTGCCCATGATCACATAAGTATTATGTGTCAAATACAGGACTTCAAATTAGGTCTCATGACTGCATGAGATAGTCCTCTTTCTACCTGGCTAGCAAAAGTAGGATTACCCCAATTTTTCAGAAGTAAAAACTGAGTTTGGTAGAGATAAAATGACTTGACTATAGATACTTAAATAGTAAGAGGTAGAACTCGTATTTGAAATCCTGCTGACATCGCTTTCCATTTTAACAAATAAGTAAATAAGTTTATTGGAAAGACTTGCAAAAATAATGAAGATTGAAATGAGCAAAAACCAAGAAAACATTGTATAAAGTAACAGCAATGTTATTCAAAGAATAAATGTGAATTACTAAGTTATCAACTACAAAACACCTATGAAAGAAGTTGTCATCCACTTTCAGAGAAAGCACTGATAAATAAAAGTATATATAATATGGTATGTATTGTGTGTGGGGGGGGAGGTGTTGAATAGGGATGTGTGAGCATATGTAGATGTATGTGAAATTGTGGCCTTCTGTAGTGCAGGGATAGAGGGAAGGTGACAATTCAAAACTTTAAAGGTAACCAAAAATTAAATTTTTAAAAAATAGATTGGAAGACTTTTTTCTTGTCAAACATTTGTAGGTAGCAAGCCAACACTGTGCTTCTATGTTATTAACAAAATATGGCCCTATATTCAGTAGGAAACTACTTTGGAGAAGCTGGGTACACTAGATGCTAGAAGGAAATGAACAAAGCTGCCAGTTCATAGCAGGAACATTTAAATCTTCACATTTATGAAGAGGATTGGAAAAACAAGAAAGCATTTTTATCCTTCTTAATAAAAATAGTAGTGAAAGAAAGCCTTCATGGTTTATATACAGAGTGTTTTAAGCTGGCTATTAAATAAATAGCTAGTGTTGATGTAAGAAAACAGATAAACAAACATATTTATAAGTGTCAGTATATTGGGGAAGACCAGTCATGGGATAGAAAGTAATTTCCATTTTACATAGCTCAGTAGAATCCAGTCAAAGCACTAATAACTCAAGAGTTTTAGCTAGTAACTTCTTAGGGTGGAATGTCAGTAAGTCAATAAGCATTTATTAAGCACCTACTAAATGCCAAGGACCATGCTAAGCATTAGGAAGACCAAAATATACAAAGGTAAAAGTCCCTACCTGCCCTCAAGGAGTTTTCAATCTAATGGACATGTCACAGACCTCAGTCACACCAGCCAATGAGGCAGCTGATCAACAAATATTTATTGACTTTTCAATGAATGTCAAACACTCAAACTTTCAGTTATGGATTGCAAAACTCTAGAGTGGGGCTCAAACCAGATTAAAATGCAATTTGGAAATAGTCAAAATGAATTAATAAAAATAAAACATAGATAATGATAATTTGTGGCTTCTTAAGTCAGTGAATATCATTGAGTTTGATACTGTTGATGTAGAAAACTTTAATGGGATACAGTAAAAAGAAATATGCTCTATCAGAGAGTTTGCAATCTAACTGCAAAGCAAAAAAACCTGCACTTAAATGCTACCTACCAACTATTTGACTGCTTCCCTAGGCCCTAGTTCTTTATGCACAAGATGAAAAGATTGGACAAGGTGATTGATAAATTTCCTTCCAGCTATAACACACATCTAAAAATCCAATAGGATTGTTAACTGTAATCCAAGCAAGCCAATTCTGATTTTGAATAGCTCTAATTATAAAGAGAGAAATGGAGAGGCTTAGTGGGTATGAAATTGGCTTTAAAGTCATGAAAAACCTGGGTTTCCCCCTCTGAAACATATTTGTCATATGACCATGAGAAAATCAACAATTCTCTATGACTTTAAGCATTGATAATTTCCTCACTAGGCTTTCCTTATATAATATCCCTCCTCCCCTAAAAAATAAAACACAATTAAGTGCTTAGGAATAAATGTCAACTATAAAGGACATGAAGAAAAATGTTACCTGCAGACAAAGAACTGATGAGCAGAAAATATATATACATATAAATATATATGTATAGTATATGTGAGTGTGTGTGTTTATGTGTGTGTAATGGTGGCCAATCCAAATTTGTTTGTTTGTTTGTTTGTTTTTTAATTCCTACTCCAGTGAGCATTTTTACCTAATTGCAGTGTTTACTAATATTGTTTCAATTTGTTTGACACCAACTATAATAAGTCTTTGAGAATATTTTGATTTCATATGAATAATAGCCCAATTTAGCTACTTCATCTCTTTCTACCAACAGTTCAAAAGTTATCACCACCAATGCATTATTCTTGCTAACAACTTCAACTATGGGTTAGTTAAATGGATCATGAACCATACCTACTCCCTGATTCTCTGGAATGTGGTTGCCCTAGGTGAGGCATGTAGTAGAATTTTATTTTTGTTGATGGCATAGGGCTGTGAGCAGTATGAATAGAAACAAAACAAAGTGGTTTTTGTTTGTTTTTTAAGTACACTCATTCTAGTATTCTTTACAAGCCTAAACTCATTTTTAGATACACAGTATTAATAGTGAAGATAAGAAAAGTATCAAGGTAAACAGACATCAATTGGCTTTATGATCCTTAAGAACTGGCTAGATCATTTTTGTAATTTCTCTCCACTCTGAACCTCAATTTCCTCAGTTGGAAAATGGGGATAGAAATGGGGGTGATAATTAGAGAATAGACTTCAGAGTCAGAAATACCTGGGATAAATCCTTGACTTCTGACATGAACTGGCCATGTGGCATTGGACCATTTAGTTTCTTGTAATCTAAGGCAATTAATATATAAAGAGAGTAGATAGATAGAAGTAGATAGAAGATGCTTCTTCAGTAGGAATTCTACTACAATGAAATCATAGATCTGGACCAAAAAGGGAGGGAAAAGACTATGCTAAAAGGATTATCTCATTTTCTCCCTTTCATAATTCTAAGCTCAAATCTTTCAAAATCTCTACCCCTAGCTATAAAATTATCACATAAGACAATAAATTATGAAGCAGTTAACATTCTATATTGCTAGACTATAGACTCACTTCATAGGGTATTCCCCCCACCAAAAAATCATTGACTCAGACTCTATCAAAGCCCCAAAAAATAAATTTGAGGAAATAATGATTTCTATTTCATGGGACTATTGTGAGGAAAGTACTTTGTGAATCATAAAGTACTATATAAATATGAGTTATTAATATAAGGAGACAATGTAGCTTTGAATAGTATTTTGGAGTAAGAAAACTGATCTTAAAAAAAAAGAAAATTGGTCTTAGATCTCCTCATTAACTTGCAAAAGTTTAATTTTAATGTGTATGGATCTTTCAATACATATGTTTTTAGAGGTTTTTTTGATGCATTGGTTGGTTTTGCTGATTTTTTCCCCTTCTTCATCTTTCACTTTTTCATTAAAAAACTTTTTAAGGAGAATAATTTTCTAGGAGAGAATAGGAAAGGAATACAAAAAAAATGTAGATATTATACTGGATATGCAATATTATTACATAGGAGTTATGTCCAATGTTGACAGAAATAGAGAATTAAATTGGTCATAGTTTCACAGATTTAGAATTTGAAAGAGAGGTTATCTATGACAATCCCTATTTTACACATAAGGAAATCGAAGTCTCCAAAAGACTCTTAAAAGACAGTATGACAGTGAATGATTAGCTGAACAGCAGGAAGGAAAAAGAAACATGGAGATGGGTACAGATTGAAAAAGAGGGGGTTCACCTTATTCAAAGAGAATGTCACCATGCAGGAAGAATGAAACAGGATAAGAGAAAATGTTAGGATGAAAGTAATAGCCACAGATAATTTACTCCCAGACTGTTTAATGGGAAGATTATGTGTTATGTCCAGTTTCATAATAGAGGGATGCTCATCCCATCTTTGCTGAAGGGACTGTGTATAAAGTGCTGATGGAAGTACTGTATTTCAGACAGTTATTTACTTCACTTGAGTATAAATAATCAAAATGATACATAAATTTAATTGCCAGTGTCTTGTAGTTATTTTTGAGGGACAGCCACAAACCTGAGATCTGGTATTTAACAAACAACCCCGGCTACCTCCTCAGACTAAACACATAGTATGTTATCCAAGCTGTAATTTTATGAAAACAAAATGTCTTTCAAGAGAGAACAAGCTAGCACTATTGCTTGAAAAATCAGTTCAGGAAAAAGGCTTCCTTCCACTCAAGGAATGTGGAAATATGACTTCAATGCTCTAGTCCCTCTTTCTAATTGGTGAGGTTATTCTTGATTGTTGATGACTTCTGAATCCATACACATATGTTTTTCCTACATTCTCTCTCAGTTAAAAAAAATCCTCTCAGAGGCAGAGCTCTATCTTCTTAAGAACTCCATGAATGTGAGCCAATGGGGTTAAGTACCAAAAAAAGTGATTATACCAGATTGCCAAATCCAGGGAATCTTCAAAGTAAAGTTGATAAAAGCCCAATCTATGGAAATTGTTGCTCTCAGGGTCATAGATTTAGAACTGGAAGGCACCAAGTTCCCTCATTTACAGAAGAGAAAGGCATAGCAAATTAAATGACTTAGACTGACTCACTCAACTAATGAGAGGTACATTGTGAATCTGTCCCTATTTAGACTTCAAGTTCACTTCCTTTTTCAGTCTGCTAGCCCACATTGACTCTTCAGCAAACCTGCTCATTGTTTTTATTGAAACATAGACATTGATTTTATTTGATTAGTAAAATCTTTAGGATTATGTTCCAATGCTGGAAGGTGGTTTTAGAGGCAATTTAGTCCAATCCCTGTATATTAAGGGATACTAGATAGCAAATAGTGTAGTGGATAGAGTGCTAGCTCTGAAGTCAGGAAAACTCATCTTCATGAGTTCAAATCTACCCTAGGCACTCACCTACCATGTTATCCTGCTCAAGTCATTAAACCCTCTTTGCCTCAGTTTCTCATCTGTAAAATGACCTGGAAAAAGAAATGAAAAACCACTACAGTATCTTTGTCGAGAAAACCCCAGATAGGTCACCAAATGTTATAGGTGCTTACTAAATGTTTATTGGTTAATCTTAAAAATGAGCACACTGAAACTCAGAGAGGATATATGTCTCATCTAACATCATACAGGTAATAAGCTTCAAAAACCTGATTTGAAACTGAGTCTTCTGAATCTAGAGTTAATGTTCATTGGTACAGGATATCTACCTCATTCCAAATGCATTTTGAAATAATATCCTTTCAAATTTTGTGGAAGTTCTACTTTTCCTAAGTTTGGGTAATTTACTAAAATCTTTTCATTTTTTTTTATTTGTATCCCCAGTGACTAGCACGATGCCCGGTGAACAGTAGGTACTTAATTCAACTTAGTTCATTGACTATTGCGAATTTTGATTCACTTGTTTTTTTAACATTTTTAGCATTGGAAACATTGTTAACATTGGAAACATTGATAGTAACCCTAATTGACTCTGCTGGGGTCTTATGGTACTGTTAGAGTTTTGAACAAGTTCTTCCAGAAAGATAAGAAAGTGATACAGTATTGACAAAATGTTTCAAAACCTCAGAGTGAAAATTGTAAATGTTTCTATGTTACATTTAATTTACACATAAAGGATAAGAAACACAAACTTTTTGTATCTTGTGCTTACTCCATCCCCATTTCCATCCATCTATCTGTCCCATCTCCTTTTTGTCTCAGAGAATTGGAAATATTTCATTGACTTCATGAGTTTCATTGCATAGTTCTGAACTTTAATGGATGGATGGGATGAAAATATCAGTCTTGACAAATTTTCCCTGGCATTTTCCTTTATTAGAAAATATTTAAAAAAAAACTAACTAACTAAGAAACACTACCAATAGGAAAGCTATTTAATTTTGTAGAATATTCCCCTGTGTTCTGGCTGGCAAGGGATGAGACATAATATTTAGTGTAAATTCCTAAGGCTGAATGAAGGCTTTGAATTTGAATGAGTATTCACATACCTCCCTAAAATGTTGCACTCTCTGGCATGAGCTTTGAGAAATGCTTTCTGCCAGTGTTTACATGGTTTGAGTAGATTTTATGATTCACAATCAGATTATCCTATTTTCTTCCTATTAGTTGGCTACTAAATAGACATTTGGAAGCATTTCTCAGACAGCAGGAATAATTGAAGCCCACACTTCAAGTGTTTCTGTGGTCAGTAATAATCAAAGTCTAATCCCTATTGTCAGTTTGAGGATTAGACTCAAAAGGCCACTCACTACATCATAGCAAGTTATATGACAGAAGCCCAAAATCTGTTTGTTTAAATAATGGCTGGAAATAACTGACTTTCCAATTCAAAAAAATATACCTCAGTAAGTTTCTGGAGATAGCTGCCATCAGAAAAATAATGAGGGTGGGATGATCAGGATCAAATGTCTCAGCTAACCCTAGAGTCAGAAAAACTCATGTTCATGAGCTTAAATTCAGCCTCAGATGCTTATTAACTGTTTGATTCTGAACTAGTCATAACCCCATTTGCCTCAGTTTCTTCACCTGTAAAATGAGCTGGAGAAGGAAAAGACAAACCACTCTGGTATCTTTGCAAAAAAACAAAAAACAAAAACAAAAAACAAAGAAGGCAAAATAAAACAAATAAAAAATGGGATCACAAACAGTAGGACTCAAAAGTATTTTTAGTGTTTTAGCAGCATAGAAAAAAAATGGAGATTAGTTGTCAAGACTAATTAGCTAAATGGAAGCTCCTAAATTGTGCAAACTTCCTCTACTTGAAAGCTTTTATTATATTTGAGCTCTTTTCTCATTTCATTTCTTCTTTTCTGTCACTCTCTCAAGAGAACTTTTGTGCTACTTGTCCCAGGGCGGTAGAATTTGTTAGTTACCACTCTGGTTGCCAGTTTAAAAAATGTGGAATAAGTGTATAGCACAAGATGCAAATTCTGAAAGAAATTGTCTCTTGGGATCAAGAAAAGTAGTGCCTCACAGTCATGAACAGTTGAGTGGGAAAAGGCAGAGATGAACGATTGGTCATTATTAACAAAAACTATCTGGGATAGAGGTAGAATCATGGCTGACCACAGGATTCTTGACCTGCTTTTATATAAGATAAGGAGAAGATAGTTGAGCAGATGAGAATTGCTAGAGAGTTTGAAAGAAGACAACACATATATTTATCAATTTGAAGGTGTTGAGTCAAAAGATTGACTTGACCAATCAGTCACTACCAAGTATTTATTTGTTGGTTATCCAATGCTATGCCAGCAGGCATTGATCCTAGATAATATGGTTCATTTTATCCACATTCACTTTTGTAGTAGACTTGCAAACAATGATGGGTCATGTCAAATCTATAACTACTTGGTAGTCTGGAGGTGGGAGATGTAATAGGAGGTAGGGAAGGAAGAGCATAATCAACTAATCCTACATCATGAACTGAAGTTATACCTTAGCAGAGAGTTCATGTACTAAAACAGAGAAAGAGATGGTGATATCCACCAAAATCTTTGCTTCTTATTCAACTTATAGGACATTCATTTAGGGCAGCTAGGTACACAGTGGATAGAATGCCTGGCCTAGAATCAAGAAGACTCATCAATATGAGTTCAAATCTGGTCTCAGACAGGTCCTGGCTGTGTGACCCTAGAGAAATCAAAACCCTGTTTGCCTCAGTTTCTCCTCCTGTAAAATGATCTAGAGAAGGAAATGGAAAAATATTTCAGTATCCTTGCCAAGAAACCCCCAAATTTGGTCATGAAGAGTCAGACTAGTATAGCATAGTATAGAATAGTATAGTATAGCATAGTGTAGTACAGTATAGTAAAGCATAGTATAGTATAGCATAATATAACTTATTTGTTGTGTAGATTGTTGATCCTGTCTCCTTCATTCTATACAGACAGCTGGAAGTATTTTTTCACTTTCACAATTTTCACAAGGTTTCTTACTGTGCATTTGGTTCCCTGCCCATGTTTGTTTTTGCACCTCTTTTGTGCCTCTCAGCAACCTCTGAGTTCTTGGAGCCAAGGCCAGAACAGAATCTTGGAGGCAAGTTCCAAATACCTATGAATGCCAAATTTCACATAGAAGAGGCATCTCTGCTGAGTGCCTGCAAAGATGGTGATTTTTTGAGAATATGACATTTGAAATCATTTAGAGTTTTTGCTCAGAGATAAACCATCTATTGTAGAAGAAAAGGGAAAGTGGAAGAGTCAGACAGCCTATAGAGGAATGGTAGAAATCTTATCCCTCATCCACTTACATGATTCCTAGTCATAGGCGATGGCTTTCAATCACTATATGTTATAGGAAGTAGAAAAGAATAAAGCAGAATTGAAGGAAAGCAGGTAAGGGACCAAAAGGAAATAGTTATGTCTTTTTTACTGCTTACTTACTATCATACTTTGTACTATGTATCTGACAATGCAAAGTTTAAAGTGTTTTCATCTTCAAATAGGTGGTTTCTTTGGATGATTGATTATACTAAGCTTAAAAGGAGGAAATAAATTTTAAAAAGGATTTATAAGGAGTAGAAAAGATTGGGGATATGTAAAAATAATTGTGAGGATCCACAATTTTTTATAAGTGGCAAAAAGAATGTTCATCTTCTTTGTGCATTAAGAGAAGATGGGCTAGTCATGTGGTGAGAGTGAAAGATAATTGGGGAAAACTTATGAGCTCCATTTGTCAAAAAAGATTTAAGGAAAACCGGCAGAATGGACCCACTATGGTAAGTACAGACCAGTTATATAAATTATAGACAAATCATACAGGATGGACAAGTATTAATAATTTGCAATCTACATTGTCAGAAATAGCACATACACACATCATTGAGATTATAGCTCCATTAGAATATTGGCATAATAGTAATGGCAAAATGAAAAATGGGCATGTGAAAACCCAACCTAAAAATATAAATATTTCTTATCTTCTTTTTACAGTATATGCTTCTTTTGAAATTTAACATTTTAGATGATTTTAAAGATGTGCTGTCTTTTATTAATTCTTTTTTGACATTTTTTTACCATCATCACCAACCCAAGCATTATAGTATACACAGAGTATATAGAGATAGATAGATATAGATGATGCATAATTACATCTATATGTTTCCATATCTATAATGAGAGGGGGGGAAAGAGAGAGAAAGAAAGAGAGAAAGTGAAAGAGAAAAAGAGAGAGAGAATCTAATATGGTAATCACAAAGTTGCTTTCCTTATTTGTTTTTACCAAACTTATTTAGGGGTTTTTTTGCTATGAATTATATGTTTTATTACCGTTCTTTTTTTTTGTAGAACAATAACTAGCATTTATGTAGCGCAAAGGTTTGTAAAGTAGTTTATAGATTTTATCTCATATTATTTTACAATAACCTGGAATGCAGGTGTTATTATTATTCTCATTTTATGGGTGAGGAAACTAAAGCAGACTGAGGCTAAATAGAATTGCCTAAAGTCACACAGACAGTAAGTGAATGAGGTCACATTTGACCTCAGCTCTTCTTGAATCCAGACCCATGTTTCTATCCACTGCACAGTCCAGCTGCTTCTGCATAAACCACTGCTCTATTTTGCTAATTCTATTAATTATTTTATTGGCCTCCTTTCTGAATTTTATCAATATTGCAAAATAAAATCATGCCCATACTCCCATAAGCCTGAAGTGCATAGTACATTGTCACAAGATGTAAAGGAATAAGATAAGATTCCAGACAAGCAAAATCTGAAGTGTAACTTTTTTGCTTTCAAACCATTATAATAGTCATTTCTATGATCCACAGATCATCACACTTGAAGTATTGCACAAGTCAATTAATCAACTTTTCCTGTCCCCTTTCCAGACTACCCTGCCCACAGAAGAAAGAATCTATTATTTGTTTGTACAATATTGTCTCATCAGGAGCCTATAATAGCTCCTAGTGCACTCCAATTCAAATGAACCACCCAGTCAATACTTCTGACTCTTCACTTGTTGATAGCTACCTCATCTAATATCTAAATGCCAGGATCTCTGCCTCTCACTCCCTTATATTTTATGTTCCAGTCATTCATGAAAGTTATCTACTACATATGACTTGCTGCATCCTTCTCTAAACCTATCCCATTTCTCTCTGGTGCCATATCCTTTCTGTCCCCTTAATACCAAATTGCATTTCCTTGCTTCCAAAATTATTCTGGAGACTCATCTTCTTAGTCAAAGTACACCTCACCAGTCCAAACAATGATTCAATCACTGCCATCATCCTGCCAACTTCCTTGGTGCAGTATGGTACTCTCGGTGATGAGTGGTCAGTCTAAAGTATTTATAATTTCATTATCTGTCTTTTAAGTTGGTTTGCAATTAAATTGCAAGTTTTTTAAGAGTAAGAATGGGAGCTTCTTTCTTTTCTGTAGTTTCTGCTGACACTAGAGACACAGTGGGCATTCTAGACCTGCTTTTAGTTAAATCATTTCTCTTTAGAAATTCAAGAACTCCTAATGGCAGGGTTTGACAGCTCCAGATAACAAGAAGACATTGGTTTAGTAGCCTATGAGTAAAGCATGCTTATAATAACAAAAACAACAACAATAAATAAAATTAATAATAGTTGACATCTAAAAAGTGATTTAAAGTTGGCAAAGTATTTTACATACATTATCTTATTTGTAACTTATAACAACCCTATGATGTGGATACAATTATTATCTCAGTTTTCTGAGGAACAGAGAATGTAAGTACCTTGCCCAGTTTCACACAGCTAGTAAATATCAGTGATGGTGTTGTAATGCTAAGAAGAGCTTTCCTGACCACAGATCCAACACCATCCAATAAGTAATGGTGTTTCTTATACTTTTCTGTGGGCAAAAAGGCAAGAAAGCTATGATTCATCAGACCTGAGAACTCTAACCTGGAAATTTTCTTTTGGGGGTCAGTCTAACCTGGCATGTGCTCCTGTTTTCAAAAGGTAGCTATATTTGTACCATAAATTATTTGTATAATTGTGCACTCTTCTTCCCATTCAAAAATGCTACTACTCAGCACTAAGTGAACACAGTCAAGTCAGGGAGAACTGAATGCAAATCCAGCTTCAAACATTTACTAGACATGTGACTCTGAGAAAGTCACAAAAACTTTTATTTATTTACTTTTTTATTCTCAATAGTACTTTATTTTTTTAAATACATAAGATAGTTTTCAGCATTCATTTATATGACATTGCATTCCAGATTTTTCTCCCTACCTCCTCAAGACAACAAACAATGTGATATGTTATATATGTAGTCACAAAACTTTTGTCTACCTCAGTTTTCTCAACTGCAAAATGAAGATAATAATAGCAACCTATCTTCAAGGGATTTTGTGAGAATCAAAGGATATGTTACTTGTAAAGGCTTAGTGTATTTCCTGACACATAGTAAGTATTTCATAAATACTTGTTTCCTCCTTCTTATCATCAATTGACATATACATAGATAGAAGCATTTTTTTTCAAGCAATATTTCTTTAAACTTTCCCCTCTAAAGCTACTTTTTAACTGCTCTGTTTTTATCGCATATGTATCAATTATGTAAAGATCTAAGTTGAGAACAGAGATTATTTTCACTTTTTCTTTCAATCTTCAGCACTTAGCACTGTAGCTGGCAAATAGTGAATGTTAATAAATACTTTTTGATTCATTGGTTCATCGTATCTCATAAGTAAGGGCATGCTTTTAGGCAAATAGGTGGATGGGGCTGAGGAAGTAATTCACTCATCTCAGTCTAAATTTCAAGTTTGGGACATTGGACTCATTAACATTGATCCAGATGCACACCTGCAAATCCCAGAGGGCTTTGCAAGTATAATATACACACCCACATTTTCTGAGATGATCATTATGTATACAGATAAAGCAAACCTTTATTTGTTAGGTGCTTTGAGCTCAAAGGAAACCATGAGTCTAAATAAGACACAAAAGCAGCATGCAGAACAAATAGATTAATGACTAACCCAGCAAATCCAGAAAAGGTTTTCTAGAAGAAGAAAAGAAAAGATATCAGAAAAATAGGCAGTAATGAAAACATTTAATTGGAGGGAAAGAAGTTAGAAGATTATCATAGGGAGAGATATCTCACATACCATTATAAAAGGAAGAGGAGTGATAGTTATTGGGATTCTGTGAGTTGTGTTGTTGGGGGGATAATTACCAGAGTATTTTGATCATGGTCAAAAGTGATATACAATCCACCTCCCATGAAACCAGTCACTTTTTCAGTCTTGATAATTATAGTTTTCATTTCAAGGCAGCTGAAATAATACTTAAGTACAGACCTTGCAGCCAAATCATATTAATAAATAATTTTCTCCTTAAATGAGTTGACTCCAGTTGGCACTTGACAACTTTTGTTCACTATACACTCCCTTTCAGAGCCCCATGAGTGTTTTTATAATGACTTATAAAAAAGAAAGAGAATATAGTCTAGACTGGAAGCCAGGAATCCTGTGTTTGCCTGGTTCCTCGGCAAACTCTGTGTGACCAGACCAGATTGAAATGATGTCATCTACCTCAGATGCAAACTGGGAAAATGTTTGAAGATCCTAAAATAAGTGGCATTATCTACAGTGGGGTTGAGGGAGGGTAAGCTATACCATTAAATGGTATTGCTGACAGATGGCATTCTACTACTTCCCATTATATCTACCCTGTCTACTTAACTTTTTCTCTTATTTTTTTCATTCCTTCCCTCTTTTTACTTTTTTTTTTTGCTATTCAATTCTTTTTTCTTTTTCCTTGCTTGTCCTATTCTTAAGAATTCCCATGGTTTTACAAGTGTCTTTTTTGGGGGGGGAGCTAATGAAGTTTTTTACTAGAGTTGTACAGGACAAAGATTTGTCTCAAAAACTATGGAATTTAAAGGACAGTACATTTAAGGGGCTTGTGTCTATAGCCAACTTCCTTCTTCAAGGGCATAGGAATAGGACCTAAGAGATGACATATTGGAAAGCAATGGTAGGAAGACCTTGTATGATCCCAGCACTGCCTCTCTACATGTCCTCAGTCATGCTCCTTTGATATCTGCACTTAAACTCCTAGCTAATATATATTGTTTGCCATACTTCCAGCCATCCCTCCCAGGGCATGAAAAAGTCAGAGCCAGGTATTTCCTTTCCTCTCAAGTTTGCCATAGTACTAATGCTCTGAGAACTCCCATGCAAGTAGAATCCAAGTGAGACCATTGGAAATAGGCATAGTAAGTGGACTCTGAATCTCTAAATCTTTAGGCCACATACCTACTCTATATCTGCATATGGAAGTGGAGTAGGGAAAGTGTAGACTTCACCATCAAGTGATAGTCTGTCACTCTGAAATTTCTTTTTCTCTATGGGTTTTAGTGAGGCACAAAAGCCTGTAACCAGAAAACTTTGTTAGCAAGATCACAAGCTACCACTTGTTCCCCATGATTAAACTATTCCCTCTTTTCTCTTGGCCTAGTACCTAGTGCCTTCTCCACTGCCCTCTGCTCCCTTCCTATGCATAAGCACATATAAATTGTTTCTTCTACTAGGTAGAAAAACTCTTAGATATATCATTAATGTGAATTATTAATATATAATCAGTATTTAAGGGAATACAGAGTTGTCATTTATTTAATCATTTATTAAGTCAAGCATTTATTAAGGGCTTGCTATATGCCAGGCACTGTATTAGATTTAAAAATACAAATAGAATTTTTAAAAATTCCTTCTTTTAAGAAGTTTACATTCTAATAAGAGTAGACAATCATAAAAGGTATTTGAAAGGGAGGAGATGGGAAGTAAGGGAAGCAGAAATAAGCATTTAGATAGTCATTATTTTCTAGGTATTGTGCTAAAAAGGAAGGGAATAATGTTTTATATAGTTGTTCCAAGCACTATGTTAAATACACATATTACAAATATGATTTTGTTTGATCCTCCCAACAATCCTAGGTTGTAGATGCTGTCATTATCCTCACTTTACAGATGAGGTAGCTGAGAGAAACAGAAGTCAAATGACTTGCTCAAGACCACATGGTTGCTAAGTGTCTCAGACTGGCTGTGAGTTTGTCTTGCTGATCTACCCAGTTGCCTTTAGGGAAGAGGAGAAGGTATCAACATGAAAACATAGTGGAGAAAAAGGTCTGAAGACTTTTTTTCCTGTATCAGGAGTGGAACCTGTAAAGAAATGAAAGAATTAATGTTGCTGAAGTGGGTCCTTCCTTAAAATGGAGGTTCCAGCAAGAACTGACCAATTAGAAGGAAAGGCCACAGAAGTGAAGGGATCTTACATGGGTGAAGAGGCTATTGAATTATGGTGGCAAAGGCATGTCCAGAGGAAAGTTAAAACCTCAACAAATGTAACTATTCTAAAATGCACCTGCCCATTCTTCTGCTGAGAATTCTACCATTGGTATTAGCCAGATAATCATAATTATATCCTATTCTTTATGTTACAAAATGCTTTTTTCTCAAAAAAGAGAATTGTTTGTTTATATTACACAAAATTGCTACATGTTTATACCTCACTATTCAACCTAGAGTTCTATTTCAGCAAAGAAATATAATAGGAGAGAGGAGTGAAAATCATTTTACCATGATGAATGGACCCAAATTTCACCGGCTTTAGGGAACTTGCTCTGCTTGCATTGTCATCTTCCCAACATCTTTCATAGGAATTAAGGACCCTCCATTTCATAGATGAGGACATTAATAATGTGTTATATGGAGAAAACTCCAAGAAACATCAATCCTGTATTAGTGAGGGGGTGGATAAGGGACTGTTCAGCAGACTTGTTGAAAGAGGGTGGATCATAATTGTAACAGGATGCAGAGGCTAATGTTCAACAGTGGTTTGTTGGTGTAAACAAGTGGGTAATTTTCCATGCTTCTCTACTTGTAGTGATTGATGCACTGACAGAGGCCTCTAGATTCCATCTTTTTGTCATGGCCTTCACATGCAGATGAGCTCATCCATTGATGGGACCAATCAAGCATACCAAAACACTATCCAATCTGCTCTCTGGATGACATATTTTGATTTTTTAAACTTAAGTATTAAAATGTGCTTACAGTGCCCTCAGGGATTAAACTATTTTAAATTTGAATCTATTCTCACCAACATCAAACATAAATTTGTTGTGAGTCATATTTAGGACATATGGTATTCAGCAAATTTGCCATTCTTTGAAAAGAGACTCACAGACTGCTTTTCTCTAGCTCTAAAATTTTCCCTCTGGTACCTAGCTGGATAACCTCCACAGAGTATGTGTTTAATATTTAACCAGCTTGTGATGCTGTATTTCCTAATGTGCAATTTTTAATATTTGAAACTTGAGACTAAGAATATGAAAGGTACAAGAAAGAAGCCTCCCTGGAAAGATTGTTGAATATTATAAAAACAAACTGAGCAAGTGTGGTGCTTAAACTAATTAATTATTAATTGCCATTAAATAGTTACTAATTATCTACTTTATAATAGGTATTGAGAAATCAGTCTGAACAAAAGAAACAAAAAAAACTCTAAAAGAGATTATGTTTTATTTGGGGGAAATGACTACAAATAAGTAAATGAAAATATAGATGAAATAAATTCTAAGTAATTTCTGCAGGGTGTGTATAGGGGAATGGGGAAAGGGGACCAGCAAATGAAAGATTTTATGAGGCTATAGGTTGCACAACTTAATTTTAACTATTTTGGACAGGACTTCTTAACCTTTTTTGTATCATGGATTTCTCTGGACATCTGTTAAAGTCTATGAACTCAGAAAAAAATGTATTTAATTAAATAAGCAAAATATACAGAATTTCAAAGAAACCAATTATATTCAAATACAATTATTAAATAATTTTTTGGAAACTAGCTCACAAATTTTCGGCTAAGAACTCCTGACTAAGTAGAATTGATCAAAACTATTCAGGATTTCTTATGGTTTCCATTTTAATTCAGAAATGTCCATAAGAGCAAGCTTCTGAAGTGAAGGAAACTAGTGTTTCCCAAGGAAAATACAATAACACAATTCCTATGTTGACTCCACCCAATTCCATTTCTAAATCCAAATTCAACATTTGGTTAACTTTAAAATGTTGATGGCAGGACCATTTATAGTCACTTGCTCTGGAGAACTGCATTTACAAAGCAAAATATGATTCTTAGACTATTAATTTTTTAAAAAAAACCCGAAGTAAAAACCCTCTAGAAACAAATGGACTCTGCCTTAGAAGTGAATAAAAAAGCTAGACAAATAATCTAGTTCACCTTATCCCCCCTTTTATTCAAGGTTATATCTAAATCAACTTGCAATAAAAATAAAATATCCTGAATGTAAGAACATAAGCATGTTATTTTAAATATATATGTGTGTATGTACATATTTATGTATATTCAAACACATGCACACACAAATACATACACACACACACACATATAGCTTAGTATAACTTTGGTAATCAGAACCTCTCATGAGAAAGTATGGAATGGCAACTTTCTGCAAAAAATGGGCTTCCAAATGTTGCAAACTCTAAGACTCTTATTCCTATTCATTTCTAAACCTCTTATGTGTCTTTTTTTCTATGTGTGTTAGTATATATGTGTCTTTAAGTACCCGTTAATATTGTCCCATAGTAAAACAAATAAACTAACAATAAATTTTCAGACGTATATGTTACAATATTATATCAGGCATTACTACCACTATTAATTATATTATTATTATTAAATATTTTTTCAATCAGACTTTTGATTTCATCACTGGTAGTGAGAGCCTATCAGTATCCAAACTTTCTACTCATGTAGATAAGCCACTAACTAGTCTGTAATTTTTAGTCTTGAAAAGTAGCTTGGATTGCTGAGGAATTAAGTAATTTTTCTATGTCACACAACCAGTACTGAATGTATCTATGACAGAACTTGAACCCAGGTCTTTCTGTTTACTCTACCCAGGATTGTTATCCACTCTACCATATTGCATCTTGGTGGTAGCTATACTGGCCAGCAAGGGGGCACAGTGGATAGAGGTTTGGTCCTACAATAAAGAGAATGTAAGTTTAATTACAACCTCACAGATTTATTAGCTGTGTGACTCTTGGCAAGTCACTTATCTGTTTGCCTCCATTTCTTCATCTGTAAAATGAAGACACACTGGAGAAGGAAATGGCAAATCACTCCAATTTCTTTGCTGAGAAAATCTCAAGTGGGGTGACAAAGAGTAGGATATGACAGAATGACAATAATAAAACCAGAACTTTTATTTTCAAACTGCTTTTAAGGATGGGAGAGAAGTTATAACTGAAAAGCCAAACTGTATTGATGATGCCAAATATCTTCATTTATAGGTCTAAAGAAACATGAATAAAGGTGTTCAGTCATTTGAAGGACAGACATGTAGAGAAAGGTTTTGCTTTATTCTGCTTGGCCCCAGAAAATTGAAGTAGAAAACGTGGGTGGAAGTTGCAAAGAGGGGAATTTAGAGACAAATTAGACTAAATGTCAAGGGGGTGGATGGGAACCTCTTAACAATAAGAGCTATTCAAAAGTGGAATTGATTGCTTCTAGGGATAGTGGGTGGCCGATCTTGGGAGATCTTCGGGCAGAGAATAGATAATCCTCTGTAGGATATGTTCTACTAAGGGATAGATTCCTTTCTGGTTTGATTTGGAAAATATGGCAGGTTCCTTCTAGTTCTCAAATTATGTGCTTCTGTGAAGAAAATCTAGGGCACATTTGCTCACAGAAAGGTTCTTGCTGCAATATAAATTGGTAATCAAAGAATCTGATTTCAATTTCTCGATTAAGAGAATGTCAGGACCAGAAGAGGCCTTTGATGCTACAGAAAACTTTAAAGAGTCGATAGATATAGAGGGAAAGAACCTGCAAGAGTAAGGAATGTCATTAAACCTTTGTCTCATCTTCAAAACACACAGGAAGAACTGCAGAGAATGAAATCCAGTCTATTTAAGCCCTAGGATTTCGTTGTGCTTCAGAGTTACTTGGATATGTCACTCCTAACATCAGAAGTACTGTCAAGTCTCCAGGGAGGCATGTGGTGTTCCATGAATTTCTAGCCTCAGGGCTCAGATTTGTGTGTGACAGAGACAAAACAGAGCCAGCCTTCAATAAAATAGTGAAGTCTTGGCTTCAGAGCCTCCTAGTCCCCTTTCCAGGGCAACTGAGTGGATAATGGAGTATCAGGTCTGGAGACAAGAAGACCCATCTTCCTGAGTTCAAATTTGACCTCAGACACTTACAAGCTGTATGACTGAGTAAGTCATTTAATTCTCTTATCTTAGTTTTCTCATTTGTAAAATGATCTGGAGAAGGAAATGGCAAATTACTCCAATATCTTTACCGAGAAAGCCCCAAATGGGATCACAAAGAGATGGAAATGACTGAACAGTACTAAAGTCTCCTTTCCCTACTTTTTGGCTCATGTCTTCATTAGAACTTTGCTCCTCTAGAGGAGCTATAATTATAATTATATAATAATTATGTAAATATATTTAATATATAATACTAATTATATATAATTATATAATTTACATCCTCCTCCACAAGCAGTCAGCAGATCCTTGAACCTTGTATATTATTATTGCTGTTGTAATAATAGTAACAACTGTTATTTACATATGGGCACCATGTTTAGAGTTTGAAAAATACAAGACATATTATCTTGGCTGATATGAAAAAGGAGATGAATTTGGACTGAAAGAATTCAATAAGTCATTTAAATAGCATTTATCAAATGCCTACCATGCCAGCACTATGCTAAGTGCTGAAGATTAAAAAACAAAAAGCCAAAAACATAGTCCTTGTTCTCAAGGAGTTTATCTTCTAATGAGGAAATATCTTGTAAATACTATCTGCATGCAAAAAAATATATAGAATAAACACAAGATTAAAATTGCATCTCTGTCACTCACCTGTCCAATTGTGGACAAATCACTCCCTATTCTGTTTTATTTTCTTGTTCAGTTCAATAATAATAGCTAACATTTAAATTATACTTACTATGTACCAGACACCGTTCTAAGGACTTTACAGTTGTTACCTCATTTGGTCATCATAACAACTCTGTGAGGTAGGTGCTATTATTTTCGTCATTTTACAGATAAGGGAACTGAGGCAAATGGAAGTTAAGTGACTCACTTAACTAAGCTCACACAGTTAATAAGTATCTGAAGTCATGTTTGAACTCAGGTCTTCCTGTTCCAGGTTCCACACTATATCCATTGCACCAGTCAGCTACTGTTTGATGAGGGTGGACTAATTTTCTAAAGATCCTTTTTGCTCCAAAGATATGATCCACTCCTCTGAATCCTGTGAGGCTTACAGAGAAAATTTCAATGGTAATGACCCTGGTGTTGAAATCTGAAGATCTGAATTCAAATGTGAATTCTGGCACTTATAAGCATTACAACTATGGGCATGAACAGAATGGGCTAGTAGACAGAGAACTGGCTTGTTAGTTAAGAAAATATGGATTCCTACTTCCAGCACATATAGGCTATGGGACTTCTGGCAACTAACTTATAATTAATGTTATCAGGTAATTCTCTAAGACCTATCTCAAATCATGGAGAAGAAAAAGGAGGAGAAGAAAGGGGAGAAGGAAAGGGAAAAGGAAAAAGGCTGAGGACAAATCATTTAACTTCTGAAAGCCTTGCTATCCTTGTCAATAAAATACACTTTATAAAACTTATGTATTATATCAATATTAGTCATTTTTAGCTAACTATAACAAAGTATAAAGTTTGTTGAAATCAATGGCCAGGTGTTGATTACTTGTGTACCTCCTCAGTACTCCACTATACACATAGTTGGAGTTTAAAGATTTTACTAAATGAATAGACTTTATCCTAAATCTAAACTTAGCAGTCCCTTATTTCTATCCTCCCAAAAACTGTTTTCTACTACTTAAAGTGACACCAATAACCTTGAAAACTAATCCTTTTGACAACTCAACAAAGAATTTTCAAAAGCTTGGAACAGTTGATGTGTATTGATGTACTAGTGAGAAAAAAAAAGTTAATCTCCCTTACTTCTAAATGTCAGGTAATAATAATAGCTTTAAGAATTGTAAAATGTTGTGCAAATATTGTGTCATTTATCTTCAAATAATCCTGGGAGGTAGGTGCTATTATTATTCCCATTTTTTAGATGAAGAAACCTAAGGCTAACTGACTTTGCCCAGAATTAGGTAGCTAGTAAATAAGCCTTCTAGATTCTAGGTTGAATGGCTCTATTCACTGTGTCATCTAGGGGCCTTTTGCCAGAGAGTATGATAAATGTTCCTTGAAGTGAATTAATAAGTGTCCTACCAGACGCAGAGTCCTTGCCTTTGTTGTCTATGGAAACAAAGGATGTCAATGATGGGAAATGCAGATGAGAATAAGGTAGTATTTAACACAGCAGAATGATCTTGGTTCTTATATCCTACCATGCATATGGTTACCAGTCTGTCTCTATATGTTGGGGAAAGGACATTATAGGTTAGAAGGGTTCGTGGATTCCCGACAAAATTCTAGAACTGATTATCACAGACAGTTTATGAGCACTTTAAATAAGAAAATGTTGATCAGGAAGATTAAGAGTGAATGCATTATGATCAAGGCATGCTAGACTAAGGTTATTTTATTTTGTGAGTCAGTTACTAGACAGCTATTATGGTATAAAGAAATAGCACTGGGTTGCTGTAGGAAGATGCAAAGTTGAATTCTAGCTCTGAATTCAGTAAAACTGAAGCTGACCGGGGCCTCAGTTTCCTTATCTGAAAAACGAAATAGTTGCCTGACATGACTTCTGAGATTGCTTCAAGTACTAAATCTAGAACTCTATAAACTAGGAGCAGTTTTCTTCCAAGATATAGGAATATCTGAAAATAGAATAAAATATCTCTTGCTAGAAAGTGAATCTCCTATCACTGGAGATATTAGATCAGAAGATGGATGCATGATCACTTGTTAGGGATATTGCAAAAAAGGTTCATGCTTCAATTAACCAATCAGCAAGCAGTTATTGTTATTTAGAAGGTTTCAGTTGTGTGCCAAACACACTTTGTGCCTCCTTTTGGGATTTTCTTGGCAAAGATACTGGAGTAGTTAGTCATTTTCTTCTCCAATTCATTTTACAGATAAGGAAACTGAGGCAAACAGAGTTAAATAATTTACCCAGTCACAAATCTAATAAATAATCAAGATTGGATTTGAATTTAGGTCTTCTTTTCTCCAGGCCCTGAACTTTATCCACTGTGCTGTCTAGTTACCCAAGCATTTATTACACACCAACTATGCGTCTGGGAGTTTGCCAAGTACTGGAGAAACAAACTAGAGTTATACAAAGTAGAATTAGAATAAATAACTTCCTACTCTAATAATCTCTTGTTCAGTGTTTCTATGAATTAAAATATAAAATTCTGTAACTTCCAATAAGTGATCCTAGTTCTGCCTTCTCAAGTTATATCAACACTAAAGTGGTGCAAGGGGGAAGGAAGTTATGACTCCCATAAGTTAAGGAAATTACTATATTTGTGTATTTATGATTATGCCTCTTGAAGCAATATTTTCTTTGTAATTTGTTATATGTATATCACTAGATTTGTATATATGTGTTTGCCTGTTGGCTCCTCCATTAAATTGTAAGCTCCTTGAAGTCAGGGACTATTTTTTTGCTTCTATTGTTTCCTAGGCTTAGCACAGTGTCTAGAACATAATAAGTGTTTAATAAGGGTTTATTGATTGATTAGTGAATAAAGTGAATCCCTCTTCTGCATAACAACTTCCCTAAGTATTAGAAAATCACCCATTTGATGATCTCTACTGAGACTTATTTTGTATTTTTTAAACTAGCAATCACTAACAGAAGTTTGCAGAACTCATCTCTTTTGGAAAATCAGTAAGATATTTACCCACATTTTGGTCTCTAGTACTTCAACCACTCTCCATCATTCTTCAAGGATCAACTACAGAAGTTAAGTGATCAGAGCTGTAATTTCTGTCAGCACCCAGGGGACTTAAACTTAACCAGATTGCTAGATATATAGCCTCACCTATTTTGGCTCCATTTCCTTTTTAGCCATGCTTTTTTCCTACCCTTTCCAGTACAAAGATTCTCCTTGGCAAAGAAGAGAAGTAAAATAGAAATTAAGTAGTTTTACCTATTCTTTATGTTTTCTTAACATTATATGATCTGCCTCAAGAACTGATTCCAAACTGTTCCTTATTTATGTACTTATTTTGTGTTCTTCTTTCCCCAAATATATCTAAAAATAAATCCCAATGTAATTCCAGAGAAACTGAGGCAAGATAGAGATTAGAGATTTTAATAATTTAATAGTAAGAGTGTTTGGACTAGCAGCTATATTAGCTAGCCAACTGGATAGGACTCTTGTCTCAAAGTATCCATCCACAAGAGAGGGATTCCAGAGACTCTTATAGGGCTCCAGTGGAAAATAGGGCTTTGGAAAAACAAAGGCAAGGGGTGGGGGATATAGCACTGTGGCATATAGAAGTTCCAGGACCATAAATTCAGTTCTGACAGGTTGGGGGTATGGAGGAAGGATCATAGATTCTGATAAATTTGAGAAGAAGCTAAGAGACACTGAATCTGAGCCCAGAAAGATATCTATCCCCTAGCTTTTGTGGAGAAAACACTATTAGAAAAGTTATTTTTATTCACGAAAAAGCAGGTGCTAGGATGATCAGATCATAGATCTAAGGCTGGATTAGATTTCAAAGGTCATCTAATCCAACCTTCTCATATTACAGATGAGGTAATAGGTCCAGGGAGATTAAGTGAGTACATTGATGGACTTGGAGGCAACTTGAACTGAATTTTAATTCTAATTCATACACATTAATCGTGTGACCCTGTGCAAACCACTATCTGCTTGAACTTCCTCATCTGTAAAATGAGAATAATAATAACAAATACCTTTTAGGATTAGAATAGTTGAGTTAAGTGGTACAATAAATAGATAGAGTACTAGACTAGGAATCAGGAAGACATCTTCCTGAGTTCAAATCTAGCCTCAGATAATTACTTGCTGTGTGATCCTAGGCAAATCACTTATGCTGGATTATCTCAGTTTCTCATCTGTAAAATGAGCTGGGAGAAGGAAATGGCAAATTATTCAGGATCTGTGCCAAGAAAATCTTAAATGGCATCATGAAGAATTGAACATGACTAAATAATAAAAAACATTCAGGATTGGTTGATGATATAGTGAGATGATTTTTGGAAAGTAATTTGTAAACATTCAAGCACTATATAAATGCTGTCCGTTCTTGCTAGTCCAAAGCCATAGTTTATCATAGAAACTGTAAATAAAATTCCTTCATTGAACAGTTTTCCTAGAAGCAGCTTGATGGTGCAGTGGAGAGAGCTCTGACACGTTAGGAAAACCAGAGTTCAAATACAGATCAACATACTTATTATCTATGTAATCATAGGCAAGTTACCAATTTTCTTTTTCTGTTTCATTTTCAGTAAAATGAGGATGACATGAACCTCTACCTCTTAAGCTAGTTTGAAGATCAAATGAGAAAATATAAAAGTGCTAAACAAAGTACCTGGCACATGATAGAAAGAAAGCAAGAAAGCAAACAATAAAGCAAGAAAGAAAAAGAAAGAAAGAAAAAAGGAAAGGAAGGAAAGAAAGAAGGAAGGAAAGAAGGAAGGAAGGAAGGAAAGAAGGAAGGAAGGAAGGAAGGAAGGAAGGAAGGAAGGAAGGAAGGAA
>JAJPUD010000247.1:130270-157185 GCA_023553655.1 Myrmecobius fasciatus
GAAGGAAGGAAGGAAGGAAGGAAGGAAGGAAGGAAGGAAGGAAGGAAGGAAAAATGGAAGGAAGGAAGAAAGGAAGGGAAGAAGAGAAAAAAAAGTAGATGGGTGAATGGGTGGGTGAATAGGTGGATAGGTAGAGGGATGGATGGGTGGATGGGTGGGTAGGGATAGAGATATATAGATAGACATGTATGTATATTATATATTAATATATACACATGCATACATTTACAGGTACAATATGTAGCATAAGTATTTATATGGCATTCAAATAGTACTGCCCTCTTCTCTTTCCTCTCATATTTCTAGTATCACAAGAATAGATATGATCAGAAAAGACTGCAGGAAAGAAGAAATTCGGACTATTAAATGGCTTCTTCTTTATAAAAACTGAAGCTTTGTCTATTCTATTAAATTATAGTCAGTTGAATCCTCACATCATTTCCACCTCACCAAAGTGTTCAGCTGCCATACCAATGGCATCCACTTAAAATATAGGCATACATATTATATATGTAATATGTAGTTAATCACCATAATTGAATGGAAAACAAAACTTAATTCAGTTTGGCCACACAAATGTGACTTCTTATTGCTTGGGCCAAAATTTATCTTATAAAACAACCATGGGCATGTACAAAGGAAAAGAAGGGAAAAAAACAAGTGGTGTGACAAGAGAAGATAAGGTTAAGTATACACAAGCAGCTTCTATTTTGAGACACTTGTATAATACACCACAATTATTTTCTTTTACAGAACTTTTCTACCTAACTATTCCCCTCTGGACAAGATCAACAATATTAAGGAGTAATACTACAATAAAAATATTTTCTCCATCCTCATAAAGCCATGATTCCCTGTAAGGAAGGCAAATAAGTCTGGTATATAATTATACTTAGGAATATTTCAAGCTAAGTCCAGGAGATTTTGAGAGAAGAAAGAGATAGTGTCAGTAGTTCCTGATCATGAATGAAGTCTTTAGGAAACACAGTACACAGAATGTTAGAATCAGGAAGACTTGAGTTCAAAGTCTTAGTCGTTCATTTACTAGCTATGTTGCATAAACCATTACAAGTCTCTTAACTTCTCTCAGTCTCAGTCTCCTTATCTGTAAAATGGGGATTACTACTTACCTCCCAGATTATGGTAAAAATTAAATGAGGTACTATAAGTAAACCACACTGATGAGTAAATTATGTGGCTACTACCTCTGCATAGGGCCTACAATCAAGTACCTTCCGTTACCTGCATAATAAGAGTTATTAAATTTTTCTTTCCACTTATACATAACTTAATTACAATATTTTACCTCATTTCACTTAACTATTTAATATTAATGACCTTTTACAAAGTGATAATTACTCAAAATATATGACAAAAACAGAAATCAAATCTTTCCCCAGAATGAGGGCAAATTATCTTAGAAGTATATACAGGACACAGAGGACAGCAAGTTCAAATTTAGTAACTTAGGTGGCAAATGAGTAACTCCTAGACTCTAGTGGCTAGAATTTCTTTTATCCCTTGCATGGGGAATTCAAGAAGTTCCCACTATGTGTGGCTGAACTCTTAGTAAAGCTGTGAATCTATGTCCAATCTGCTTTGGAAGCCCAAAGCAGACACTGTTTTCAGATTATCTGATTAGGCTGCTAAAAGGAAAACTAAGGGGAAGATGGAAAATTCCAAATTCTCTAGACCAATGATTTCAAAATCAAATAGAAATTGATACCTGAAGGAGAATATTGAATAGAAAACCACAAATTAACATTGTCTATGTTATATTGTGCTTTTATTTATTTTATTAAACATTTCCCAATTACATTTCAATTTAGTTTGGATTTAGGAATGTTGGAAAGAGTTTGACACAATTCTCCAAACCTTTTGAAATGTCACTCTATTTGTGAGTGCTCATCTTAAAAGAGAGGGAGTTGCATAAGAAGACCAAAAGTAAGCCAAAACTGAGGCTCTCTTTCCCTCTAAGAAGTTTGTCTTTTGTGATTTTTACTGGAACAGATCATACTAGCTCCAATCTCTAGAATAGCAATCTTGGTTCTAAAACTAATTTTCCTATCTAAATTAGAGCTCATCTATAAAATATGGGATAAGAGCAGAGATTGAAGTAATTTATCTCTCAGTTCTCTTCTAGCTCATTTGGCTATCCTACATTGCTAAACATACCCTGAAGCATCCTCATCTAAAACTTCTAAAATGCCTTGAAGTGAGCAAGTCTTGATCAGGGAGAGGTAGAATAGAGAAAGAGGCCTATACATCCAATTATATTGGTTTCCAAGCGTTAAGGAGAAGACATAAAGATTCCACTTAATCCTGTTGAGGATATAAATATCCAAAGCAAAATTACAAAATAGGGGAAATCTGTCAAGAGTGGGAAGATGGGAGAATAAGCCTCAATCTCGCCATTTTATATTTTTTTCATCCAAATCAGAGATAATGTTTGTTTTCCCCTCTCAGACATACAGATTCTGATTCTCTCTCCTTGTATCAAAATCTATACACATAACTAATAACAGCTTAAAACTTCACTCCCCCCTCCCAGAGTTGTAGGCATTGCAATATAAACCAAAGCCTTAAAATGAAAGCTTCTCTGCCCAACTATTCTAAAAATCTCTATCTGGGCCATTGGAGACCAGGTAAGGAAAGTTTTCTATGAAAAAAAGTGTTATTAGTGCTCCTGAAATAACATCATATAATAATTAGTTTTGTTCTTTCTCATTAGGCTGGTTGACATTCAGGATTACTATAGCCCCCTTCCCAGCCTCCTCTCTTGAGGATTCTCTATGGAAAGAACACAATATTAGCTTATTTTTCTTAGAGAGGGTTAAAGTATCAGCACATCTGAGGTCCCTCTTCTCCCCTCTTCCCCATCCCCTATTACTCAAATGCCTTCTTTCACTATCTCCTTCACCCAATCCAATAATCTAATCTAATAAACATATATTAAGCACCTATGTGCTAGGCACTGTGCTAAGACTTGGGAATACAAAAGAACACCACATCCTGAATTTGAAAGTGATGAATTTATCCTGGGAAAGTAATTTTCTTTGGTGCAGTTGAAACCCATCAAGGCAGCAGATGCAAGATGGAGTACACCCTTGTTTCATATGACAAGGCTAAACCCTCTACCTGCTCAAACAATCTTCATTACTCCCTTTCTCCTCCATCAAATTGCTCCTGCTGTCTTTCCTACTCTATCACTTATTTTTATTTTTTATTTTTTAAATTATTTTTTATTAAAATTTTTTGTTTGCAAAACATATGTATGGGTAATTCTCCAACATTAACCCTTACAAAGCTTTCTGTTACAAATTTTCCCCCCCTAGACGCCACCCCTCCCCTAGATGGCAGGATATCCACTACATGTTAATTATGTAAAAATACTTGATAAATCGAATATGTGTATACATATTTCCACACTTATCATTTTTGTGCAAGAAAAAATCGTATCTACAAGAAAGAAAAATCAGAGAAAGGAAACACAATGCAAGCAAACATCGACAAAGAGCATAAAAATGTTATGTTGTGGTCCACATTTCACATCCCTCTCTCTGGGTGCATATGGCTTTCTTCAGTGAACAATTGGAACTGGTTTGAAACATTTCATTGTTGAAGAGAGCCATGACCATCACAACTGATCATCATATAGTCTTGTTGTTGCCGTGTATAATGGTCTCCTGGATCATTTTGCTCATTTCACTCAGCATCAGTTCATGCAAGTCTCTCCAGGCCTCTCTGAAATCGTCCTGCTGGTCGTCTCTCACAGAACAATAATATTTCATAACATTCATATACCATAATTTATTCAGCCATTCTCCAATTGATGGGCATCCCTTTAGTTTCCAGTTTCTAGCCACTACAAAAAGGGCTGCCACAAACATTCTTGCACATGTGGGGCCCTTTCCTTCCTTTATGATTTCTTTGGGATATAAGCCCAATAGAAATGCTGCTGGGTCAAAGGGTATGCACAGTTTGATAACTTTTTGAGCATAGCTCCAAATTGCTCTCCAGAATGGCTGGATCCGTTCACAGTTCCATGAACAATGTAACAGTGTCCCAGCCTTCCCACATCCCTTCCAACATTTGTCATTATCTTTTCCTGTCATTTTAGCCAATTTGACAGGTGTCTATCACTTATTTTTAATCTCTTTCTGTCTAATCACTCATTTCCTACTGCCAACAAACATGTCTATGTCTCTCTCATTCTGAAAAAAAAAAACCAAAGAAACAAAAAAAATCATTTAAGCTTTCCATCCATATTGTCTGTCCTATATCTCTTCTGTCCCTCATGATGAAACTTCCTTAATAGGCTGTCTACAATAAGTGCCTCCACTTTTCTTTTCTCTCTCTCTCTCTTTTCTTACTTATCATCCCAATGAAACTACTCTCTCCAAAATTATTGGTGATCTCTTATTTGCCAAAAAATGGTCTCTTCTTAATCCTTATTCTCTTTGATCTTTCTGCAGGTTTGTCAACTTGACAAACTCTTCCCTCAATTGGGATATCATTCTTTCCTCCTTTTCTTCCTCCCTATCTGATCCCTCTTCCTCAGTCTTCTTTGTTGTATCCTCCCTCAAATCTTGCCTTCTAATGACATATACCCCTCATGATTCTGTCCTGAGCCCTTTATCTTCTCCCTCTTTACAACTTCATTTAGTGATTTCATCAGCTCTCATCGATTCAATTGCTATCTCTATTCTGATGATTCTCAGATCTACTTTTTTCTGCTTCAACTTCTCGGCTCACCTCCAATTTCATATCTCCAACTCAACTGAATCTCAAACTGGATATCTAGTAAACATCTTAAACTCAATATGTACAAAACAGAATTTACTATCCACACACATCCCTTCCCCCATTCCTATCTTCCCTATCACTGTAAAGGATAATATTATCATCCTACACCCTCAGGCTTGCCATCTCAGACCCATCCTCAACTCCTCACTGTCTCCCATCACCCCTTCCCTCATAAGCAATCTGGACCCAAAACCTGTCAATTTCATTTATAAAACATTTCTTCAATAAACTCCCTTCTCTTTTCTGGCATTGCCACTACTCTCATGCAATCTCTCATTACCTCATGCCTGAACTATTACAGTAGTCTACTAGTGGGTCTGTCTGTCCCATATTTGCCACTCCATTCCATCTTCCTTTCTACTACTTTCAACCACTAAAAGTATAGAACCAAACATGTCACTGCCATACTCAATAAATCCCAGGATCGAATTGCCTTCATGATCCAATACAATATTCTTCCTTAGCCCCCCAACTTTTAAGTCTTCATATATTTTATTACCTATCATGTTCTATTCAATCCAGTGATACTGGCCTCCTTGATATTATATCAACAAGATGTGCCATCTCTTGATTCCTTCTCCTTCCCTGCTTGCTGACTCTCCCGGTTTTCTTTATCTTCCCACTGAAACCCCATCTACAAAAAGCATTTCCCAAACCCATTTAATTCCAGTGCCTTTCCTCTGTTAATTACGTCTTATGTATCCTGTATATAGCTCATGTGTGTGTGTGTGTATACACATGGGTGTGTATATATGTTTAATATATTTACCTATATGTGTATATGTATAATATGCATACACATATCTCTGTGTGTGTGTGTATATATATATATATACATATATATATATATATATATATGTGAGGGAGGGTGTGTGTGTGGGGAGGGGTGTGTATAAACTCATGCTTGCATGTGTTTTTTGTCTCTCTCATTATATTGTGAGTTCTTTGAGGGCAAGGACTGTCTTGCCTTTTTTTGTATTCCTAGCACTTTGTACATGGTAGATGCTTAATAGTTGTTTATCAATTGATTGTACCACATAACTGCCTCTAATATCTAACATTAGTAAACTGCAAATCTGACCATATCATCTTCTGTTTGATAAACTCCAATGGCTTTTTATCACTTCCAGGGTCAAAACAATAATTATTTTCTTTTGGGATTTTAAAGTCCTTTCTAAACCTGGCCCTTTTCTACTTTTCCAATCTCTTTACACCTCACTTCCCTACGCATACTCTGTGATCCAATGACACTGGATCCCTTACTGTTCCTCAAAAAAGATATTCCATCTTTTGATTCTTCATTTCCTCTGATCATCATCCCCTGTGCCTGGAATTTACTCCCTCTTCATCTCCAACTTTTGGTCTCTTGGCTTCCTTTGAGTTCCAGCCAAAGTTCCACCTTTCTGCAAGAAGCCCTTACAAAATCTCCCTCAAGTCTTTTTTTCCTGTCTTTTATCTCTACTTAGCTCTTAGCATAGGGTCTGGCACATAGTAAGCACTTAATAAATGTTTGTTTACTTCCAATGAATCAGTACTGTGTCATTTGAAAACAGATGCATGGATAATCTTGTGATGGAGCCCTCTTCCATGATTAGCTCTGGACAAATACATCCTCTAAAAACCTAAGTCAGTCTTGCCCACCTTTGTGAGCATTCACTTTTCCATTTTAGATATAATCTAATATTGATAACCAACAGTCTATGGCATAAAACTATATCTGTAGTCATATTAAAAATCTTGTATGATTCCCACAGATACATGGAAAATATCTTTTGGGGGAGAGTCTTCATTGCTGCATTTGGTCCTACTGGTCAATTTTTTTAAATTAAAAAAAATACAGCATGGCTTGTAATCTCACACCTAAAGCTCTGACCTATTATAGAAAACAATTTTCAAAAACCTATCTTCTTCCCTTAGCATATTTTTATCAGCACTTTTGATACATGCATTTTATGACATTTCTCATAAAGATTTTATAGAGAGATGACATATGAATCCATTTTTTAGTAATCTTTTTGTCTTTTTTTTTAAAGTTCATTTGCTTTTTTCTAATCATTTCATATTTTCCCCTGTTTTAGGTATGTTATTCAGCAGTCTCTCAGGGCTTTCACAGTTGTATTGAGGGTAGCCTGGATTTCTTCCATATATAGTTGGTTGAGTCCAACTGCTCTTGCTGACTACATCAACTTAAGAGCTATTTCCAGTCTCCTATAAAACACATCAGGGACTGAGGTGTTAGAGTCCAAAAGTACTGTTTCCACTGTCATTGATCATAAAAGGAGATCACTATAGAGACCTTGGCATATCTAGCCCATCGTTTATTTTTTTATTCTCTTTCCAGTTTCAATCACTAACATTTTGGGGATGATCTGGATTAGTTAGGTCTCATGCCAAGCTTTCCCCAAACTGATTTCCCCCCAGCACCCTTTTCTGTTTGGTGAAATGATCTTGCTCATAATCCTTAACAATTCCTCTGTGAAATGTTTCATAAGTGAGTTTATATTTTAAACTGACACTGCCCTTGGCTGCCATGTGCACAGACAAATATAATTTACCTTTCCATTATATGCTTCCTTTAACTCAATTTTTTTTTGGTCCAGGGAACTCTAAGTGAAGAAACTCCCCTGCCCAACATAAATGGAGATCAACAGATATTAGGTACCTTCTTATCTCTGAGGGTTTCTTGGGGTTCTAAGGGGTTAAGTGACTCAATTTTTGTCAGAGGTGAGACTTACATCCATATCTTTCTGAGTCTGAGGCTTGCTCTCCATGGATTATCTCTCCCTATAAAATTCAGTTCTAATAGATCCTTTCTTGACCACTGGTTCTATAAAGTTGAGGTTCTATAAAGTTCTCCAAATTCACAGAAACATAGTATCATGGAATTTTAATAAGGAACTTGAATGAAAAATTTTGTGATTTTTTTAAAATTTATTTTAAACTTAAAAACAAAACAAACAAACAAACAAAAGAAATTGCCAGGTACATAGCAGAATATAAGGACATATAAGATTTGATATTAAACAAGACATTTCCATTTTAAGAAGGCCCATATAATAAATATTACACATTGTTTTTAAAGCTACTCAGCTTTGCTTCCTTCTAGGTTTTCTTTTGTCTTATGCTGTGCACTTTTTACTTTATTTTTCCCCTCTCTCCTTCCCCCCACTAAAAAAGGCTACAATTGAACATGGAACATGTATGTATACATAGAGAGATACAGCTATATCCATATAGATGAATATGTATAATAGATGCTTACAAACATACACATATATACTCATATTCATAATGTAAAATTATACTACACAATGTAAAATCATGCTGTGCTTAATTATATTTGTCATCTGTTTCTCTGAAAGTCAAGAGCATCTTCCTTAACATGTCCAAGTCTTTCCATGTTTTTCTAAATCAACGAGTTCACTCATACCACAGTAATATTCAAACACAATTATATCCTGTCTGAGAGATTATCTATAAACTTTTTTTTTCCTTTTAGCGTTCCATTCTTGGCTACATAGGTTTTATAAATACAAGAAAATTTAAATTAAAAAAATAATAATTATCCATTTTATACTTCAGCAATGCTTTTATATAGAACTTTAAAGACTTTAAAGTTTATTCAGTACCATTCTCGCATTTTATATATAAGGAACCTGAGGCCTAGAAAGTCTAGAGCCAAATCTAGATCCCTGGGGTTATTAAAGATAGCACAGCTAATTGTTTACCCAGAGAACTAATAATCCTTAAAATATCAATAGAGGAGGAGACAAGTCAGGCCATAATAGGCTGAATAATGGTAGAGTGGGCCTAATAATTGAATTTTTCCTTCAAATTAAGATTCACATTTTAAAATCACTATTAATAATTGATATTATAATATATTTTCCTAACTGTAATCTGGACTGCTGTGTTTCTTAGTTAATAAAAAAATATTTACTAAACATTCATTATATACCAGATACTAGGGATGTAAATAGATAGAGGAAGGAAATAAGCATTCACATTTCCATGGCATAAATACTTACTACATGCCAAGCACTGTGCTAAGCACTTTAAAAACTATCTCATACAAAATGAAAGGTTATTATTATATTATACCCATTTTGTAGTTGAGAAAACTCAAGCGAAAAAGACTTTGACCTGAATGCAATCCAGGCCCATTGTGCTATCTACTGCCATTCTGCTGTTTCAAATATAATAATGATTACAATAGCAAATATTTATATAGTATCTGCTAATGTGTCAGGCATTGTATTTTTTTTATTAAAGCTTTTTATTTGTATAACATATGTATGGGTAGTTCCCCAACATTGATCTTTACAAAGCTTTCCATTACAAATTTTACCCCCAGTCCCCTCCCCTCCCCTAGATGGCAGGAAGTCCACTACATGTTAATAATGTTGAAATGCTTGAGAAGTTATGCAAGAAAAATCCTATCTACAAGAAAAAAAAAGAATCAGAGAAAGGCAACACACTGCAAGCAAATGTCAATAGAGATCATGAAAATGTTACGTTGTGGTCCATATTTCATTTCCCTTTCTCTGGGTGTATATGGTTTTCTTCAGTGAACAATTGGAACTGGTTTGAGACAATTCTTTCTTGCAGAGAGCCATGTCCATTAGAATTGATCATCATGTAATACTGTTGTTGCCGTGTATGATGATCTCCTGGTTCTGCTCGTTTCACTCAGCATCAGTTCATGCAAGGGGATTAATGAAAAAAAAGGCAGATGAAGGTGGCCTTGCTGTACAAGATCTAAAACTATATTATAAAGCAGCGGTCATCAAAACTGTTTGGTACTGGCTAAGAAATAGAGCAGTCGATCAGTGGCACAGGATAGGATATCAGGACAATTTAGGCAATAACCTTAACAATCTAGTATTTGATAAACCCAAAGACCCCAGCTTTTGGGATAAATACTCACTATTCAGCAAAAACTGCTGGGAAAATTGGAAACTAGTGTGGAAGAAATTAGGGCTTGACCCATACCTAACACCACATACCAAGATAAGATCTAAATGGGTTCATGATCTAGATATAAAGAGTGATATTATAACCAAATTGGAGGAACATAGGATAGTTTACCTCTCAGACCTGTGGAGATGGAATAAATTTATGTCCAAAGAAGACCTGGAACTCCTAATTGAACACCAGATGGATAATTTTGATTATCTTAAGTTAAAAAGTTTCTGTACAAACAAAACAAATGCAGACAAGATTAGGAGGGAAGCATCAAATTGGGAAATCATCTTTACATTTAATGGTTCTGATAAAGGCCTCATTTCTAAAATATATAGAGAATTGTCTCATATATATAAGAATTCAAGCCACTCTTCAATAGATAAGTGGTCAAGGGATATGAACAGACAATTTTCAGATGATGAAATTAAAACCATCTCTACTCATATGAAAAGTTGCTCCAAATCACTATTGATCAGAGAAATGCAAATTAAGACAACTCTGAGGTACCACTACACACCTGTCAGATTGGCTAAAATGACAGGAAAAGATAACGATAAATGTTGGAGGGGATGTGGGAAAACTGGAACACTGATACATTGTTGGTGGAACTGTGAACGGATCCAACCATTCTGGAGAGCAATTTGGAGCTATGCTCAAAAAGTTATCAAACTGTGCATACCCTTTGACCCAGCAGTGTTTCTACTGGGCTTATATCCCAAAGAGATCTTAACAGGAAGGAAAGGGACCCACCTGTGCAAGAATGTGTGTGGCAGCCCTTTTTGTAGTGGCTAAAAACTGGAAAATGAAGGGATGCCCATCAATTGGAGAGTGGCTGAATAAATTATGGTATATGAATGTTATGGAATATTATTGCTCTGTAAGAAACGATTAGCAGGACGATTTCAGGCATTGTATTAAGTGCTTTTTAGTTATTTTCATTTGACCTCACTAAAACCATCAGAAGTGCTAAAGATGTAAAATATTGCATGAATTTTCAGATGAGGTCATTGTATAGTTTAACTTAATTGGTTTTCTTTGTTATAAGATTTCTTGCAAAGAGGAATTGACGTTTAAATATTTGCAATAAAAGTGGGAGAAGAAAAACATGATAATTTTATTGTATATTTGAAAGGAATAGCAAATTGTCCACAGTAGGTTTGCAGTTTCATGTATAAATATTTTTATTGTACTGTATTATGGAAATGCTTGTTTTATTACATAAACTAAAAATAAAATTTAAAAAATAAATTAAAAATATCATATTTTATAAAAATTTGATTCCCTTTAATGCCAGCCCCATCCTTTTGTTAATTATCTCTAATTTTTCTCTCCATATTTTATTTATACATAGTTGTTTATATGTTGTCTCCCCCATTAAACAATGTCCCCCTTAACAGTACAGACCTTTTTTGCCTTTCTGTTCCTAAAGCTTATAGTGGATGGTCATCTTTGTTTTCCAAGAGGGACCAAAATGACATCACTATGTTGGGGTCGAGGTATAGTGTATTCAACTGCCTGATCAGACAATTCTGAGCTTAGAAAGCTCCAGCACAGTTTGGGGACAAATAGTCTGCATGAATGTTTGGAAGGGAGAGGTCTCTAAATTTGTGCATCTTATGTTTCTTTTAGCTACTGCAATTCTGTTTTACTCAGAATACAGCACCTTTTTTGATGGAGGTATATTATGATGGGTGGTCCCATGTTTCACAATCAATTCCAAAGAGCTGTCACCTTTAAAGTAAGTGAAGAAAGCTATATTGCTAGAGTTGATCAGACTTCCTATCTTGAACCTGCATAGTCCAATGTCTCATAGTACCATTTAAGGGCAAAGTTTGGGTGTCTACTATCTTGGGATGTCTCTGTGCCTCACTGTTCCTTGGTTCCAGTACTTGTAGCTCCTAGTTTGAATCTGACCCATGATCTGGCTGGGTTACTATTCTGTTTGGGTTAGGAATTTTTCCATCACCATGACACATCCCTCCATTGCTTCTATACCAGGGGGCACTTAGTTCCCTACTGGATCTATGTGGTAATGTTCATCATATAGGGTGTTTATGAGGGTTAGCTTGATGATGTGAGAGATTGCTGAGCTTTTTTAAGAGCTGCTCATCTACCTTTGGTATTCACCTTCACCCAGTTCTTACCGGTGACTCCAAAAATAGCTGTAGCATGAGCAGTTGCTACACCTATAAAACTGTCTCAGCAGATAAACCAAACTAGGTTCCATCAGTGTCTTTGGGGGATATCAGCCTAAGGTCTATGAAGCACGTGAAGATTTCCCCCAAAAGAGTGGATGGATGAGAACAATTTGTTCTAATTGACATGAAGGTGCTGTGAAGCACTTAAAACTTGGTCAGACATGGAAGACACTAAGGTCACCCACTGTATCCTGGACCATCAGCAGTCATTTTGACTTTTGTCCTGCCACTGAACTTCAATGACTCTGGAAAAGAGAGTAAGATTTAAGACTGTCATCTGTCTCACTTTAATCCAATTCATGAGTAAATCAAGACATCACCCATGGGTGTCACTGGTCCTCTGAAAATGATGAACAAACAACAACATACAGTTGTACAGACCACCCTCAGGGAACCAAATCTATATCAGTGTGTAGCTAGCTTCTTTCTCCTCTCTGAAATGATCTTGAATCCATATTTTGTCCTTTTTATAGACGAAACCCAATGAAATGCCTCAGCTGTATCAGTGAGGCATTAGCATAATCAGAACAAAGGTATCAGTAGTGTACCAATAAAAATCTTTACTTTTTGTCTGATATATATATACGTATATATATATATATATATATATATATATATATATATATATATATATACCTTATTAAGGGAAAAGAAAAAGAAAAAAGATCCTCCTTAGGATATATCTAAGCATATCTGTTGCCCTTGTACATATGGGTATAAAGAGAACAGAATCATAGTCTCAGAATGGAAAGGAACCTTCTAATCTATACCTGAATGAATACTTTCCTTGTATCATAATGGACAAGTGGTCACTTAGCATTTTATTGAAAAATAACAGTGGAGGAGAATCTGCCTCTTCTTGATATAATCTATTCCATCTGTTAGTGAGTTCCTCCTTATATCCAAAGAATCTCTTTGCAACATTTATCCAATAAATCTCATTCTGTCCTCTGGGGCCAAACAAAACAAATTTAATCTATCTTCTCTGTGACATCAAATCAAGTACTTGAGGCTGCTATCTCATTGCCCTTAAAATTCTTTGCTCCAGGCCTGACCCTCCCAAGTTTCTTAAACTAGTTCATATATGATAAGATATCAACATACTACACCAGTCTGACTTTTTTCTTCTGGACTTTCTCTGGCTTTACAATGTTTTTCCTAAAATGTGCCACCCACACAGAGTAGATATTTCTCATATGATTCAATCAAGGAAAAGCACAGCAAGACCATGACCTTGTTAGTCCTGGACACTATTCCTTTCAAAGCAGCTTGTGACTGGAGCAGCATTTTTGGCTACTCAATCACACTCTTGATTCATGTTGAGCTTTCAATCAACTAAAATCCCCACATCTTTTTCATGAAAATTTCTGTCTAGCCATTCCTTCATTATCTTAATATGTTGACTTAAGGAAAGGTTTTCAAAATAAGAAGAAAGGGATGGCAGGGTCACTATAGAAAATTTTTTTAAATTTTGCCAGAAATTGACCTTACAAATTGAATTGTCAGTTGGAAATTATAGATGAACTCAAATAAATATATATATATTTTTGATGCAGGTATGAGACTTGTTAAACAAACAATTACTTTATAATCCCCTGTTTGGATCATATCTGTCAGATAAAAGAATTTCTTCAATTAGTGAGTGCAGTGGACTGGAGACAGGAAGACCTGAGTTCATCTTCCATCAGAGACATTTACTAGCTGTATGACCCTGGCTGGACAAGACACTTTAACTTCTATTTACCTCAGTTCCCTCATCTATAAAATAAGGGAAATAATAGTGTCTACTTCTAGTATCTGGGTTTAAGATCCAGTGAAATAATTAGATGATATTTATAAAGTGCTTAGCACAATGTCTGACACGTAGTAGACATCACACAAATATTAGTTATTACTACTACTATTATTATTATTATTACTAAAACTACAACTACTACTACTCTTCCTATAGTTATAGCTTCCTATCAAGATTCTGATGTCCATTTAATTTAAAATATTATCTTTGTCTTCTGTGCCTTTGGGTTCTGGTTAAAAATAACATACTTTTTCTTTCTGAGCCTGGAAGCTCAGTTTCATCCCAACTGGATGTACAGCACTGTCTGTCAATATTGGAGTTTTGACCTGTCTTATTTCCGATGTGGGATGATTCATTCTTTCTTAGACAGTCTAGTTCATTCCCATCTATCTCTACTCCACTATATTCTAAGAGACTTATTATATTGATACCAGACTTCATATAGACACCAGGGCATTTTTAGCCTACTATTACTTGGAGCTATCAAGCTCAAACAATCCATCAGCTTCAGACTCCCCATTAACAAGGATTATAGATGTAAACCTATATAAAAATATATCTTAAAGAAAAATTCACTGAGTTTCCAAACCATAAAAAGGTAAGTCAATCTATTAACGCTCTATTAAGCCAAGGGTTTTGGAAACAAAACTCTTTCCTCCAAAACACCCATTTTCATTTAATTCATGTTCTTTGTGGCTTTCTGACTTCCAAATTTTCCATGAGTTTCTCTGGCTCTTTCTGCTGCAATAAATCTCTAAGCTTTGAATTTAGCTGATGCTCTACAATTATTATTTGATGGCTCCCAAATACCTCATGCAGAGCCTCATTCTGGAAGGTTTTGTCTTTGAATTTTTGAGGATTGAAAGCATTAAGACTTAATCCCCTTGATCCATCCAGTCCATTTTGAAATTTAATGTTTTTCAATTAAATCCCCTACTGGGATATGCTTCACCCCATGCATCATGGGGGCAGAACAGGGGTTATCCTTATTACTTACAAGATTGTGCTCCCCTGCTTCTTGAGATTTTGTAAATGTCTAATAACTAAAGGTCACAAAGAAAATGGAAAGGCAAGTCAATGCTTAATGTAATTTGGAATAGTTGGAACTTTAAAGTAGTTCTACAAGAGGGGAGGGAAGAGATAAAGAGATTGTAGAAGTCATTATTTTAGAATTCATGATATCTGGAAGATAGGTTTGCATCCCATTTCCAACCTATCCCAAGTCACATTAGAAATCTACCCATCCAATTCATTTTAATCCATCCAGCGGAAGATAGAGTTTAAAAATCAAATTATCCCCTGAATTCAGAGGTTATCAAAGATACAGTCTCTGATTTATAGAATCCAGGGCATAGCTTGAGAAGGGAGGAATACCTTTGGAGGTATCTGGCAAATTGATGTTAGCTCTAGCCATCAAAAAAAAAAACCCTCAGGGAAAAAAATGTGTACTTCTCCTGGAATTCTTTCTCTTATCAGTAGTGCGTATAGTGAGAACTGTGTCAGAACTCAGAGCAGTACAGCTGATATGAAGAGAGCATTAGTTTTTTATTTTATTAGGTACAAAAAATGAAAGAGATTAGGGTGTTAGAAAATTCAGATGTTCCTTTGGTAGGATAACATGTAATATGTCACAAGGGTGATCTTTTTTGGCTAATAAGAGAAATTCAAATGCCAATCTCACATGACAATTTGTTTAGGAAAAGAAACAACAACAATAATAGACAAAATGGTTTTATGTCAATATATTAAATATATTTATGAATCAAATATGCTTATATATCAACATGTATGATAAATAAGAGATCTACAAACAAAATGAATCTTACCTCTCTGCTTACAGTTTACTATCAGAGTCTTGTTACTGTTTTCAAGAATATTTATTTTTGTATATTCAAAAGAACAGTTTCTACTCATCATTACAATTCACAAGGGGGATTAAGAAAATTTTGTTGGTTTCAACTAAAAAGAACACCATAAAGATGAAAGTCAATGTCAGAAAACATTTTTTTACCTGTTTGAAGGCAAAGTAATAGTTTAATTATATTGTAGTTATACGGTATGCATGTACAAATTCCATAAAAAATAAATTTGACTGGAAAATAAGGCTTCAGTTTTGTATATGTTCTGAGCTAAACTTTTGTTAAATTTGAATGATCAAATAATTTTATAAAATTCATATTTCATATAAAATAATTATTTCTATTTGAAAAATATTTTCAAAATTATACTTATTTCTGGAAAAGATTTTTAAACTTTTATTTCATTTTTAAGAGATGGTTTCATATCAAGAAATTCATATCAGTTTCAAAATGTTTTGTTTTTGACAAATATTGTCTTCTCTTTTTAATTCCATATTACTGATTATTTTTAAAAAACTGAAACATATTTCTAAAGGTAATAAGGAATTCCATTTTTAAGTAAGTAATCCTCCAGTAATATTTTTGTAATTAAAATAGATGGCCTGATTTGTCTGTTTTTCAACTTTATATTTGAGTGTATCAGATTTCATTTATATGTTTATTTCATTTGGAGAAACTTTTTTAAATGACAAGATTGCCCTTTAAATTATGTCCTTTCCTTTTTTTCTTCTTTACTCTGTTACAATTTCTATGTAATACATAATTTAATTTTAACTAGAATACTGACATAATAGAAATCTTATATTTGTAAGGGAATTTGAGTATCATCTAGTCCAGGGATTCTTAACCTATGGTCTGTGATCTTGTCCTTTAGAAATAATTTGATCATTGTATTTCATTATAATTGTTTCCCTTTAGAATCCTATGCATTTATGATATGCATTTAACAACATTATGAAGAGGGGTCTCTAGATTTCATTAGATTACAAAAAAACCTTGATATGTGCACATTAAAAAATCTTTCAAGAAAATTCACCAAATGGAGCAAAGAAGGTGAAGATGAGGCAAGAAGTTGTCTGAGTTCTCTCTAATGTCCCCTGCAACAACTTTAAATTAAGGCTTAAAAAGAATTCTGGAGTGACAAACCTCATAAAAATATAAGGGAAAACAATTGCCAAGTCCAAGATAACTTACACTGACTATAAGAGAAGTAAAAGGAAATCCCAGCACAAATAGATTCCAGGCAAACCAATGGGAGACCCCTAACTCATGACAAATCAACAACTGAAGTCCCACTGTAAGAAACCTATTGGACCAGCTGTGAGAGTTCTAGCCCCAACCTGGATCCTCTATGCAACAGGCAAACTGGAGCCTGGGAAAATAGAATCTTAAGAAAATTAGATATGATAGACCTCTGAAGAAAACTGTGTAGAGATAGAAAGGAATATAGCTTTTTCTCAGTGGTACATGGCACTTACACAAAAGTTGATCATATTATTAAGGCTTAAAATCTAACAATCAAATGCATAAAGCCAGAAATATTAAATGCATCCTTTTCAGAACATGAAGAAATAAAAATTACATTAATAAAGGGCCATGAAAATGTAGATTAACAATTGATAACTAAATAATATAATCCTAAAAAATGATTAAGTCAAAGAATAAATCATAGAAACAATCAATACATTTCATCCAAGAGAATGGCAATAGTGATACACCAGACCAAATATGCAACCAAAGAAGTACTTAAAGGAGACAGAGACAGAGAGAAAAAGAGAGAGAGAGAGAGAGAGAGAGAGAGAGAGAGACAGAGAGACAGAGAGACAGAGAGACAGAGAGAGAACAGATCAAGTAATAGGACATGCAATTTAAAAAGCTTGAAAAATAATAAATGAAAAATTCCCAATTAAATACCAAATTGTAAATTCTTCAAATCAAAGGAGAGATTTTTTTTAAAAATGAAGTTAAAAACAGCTTCTCCAGTCAGGCCTCTTTTCATAAGAAATAGAAAGGTGATGTATCTCATCACCCTTTTTCCTTTGTTTCAGTTTTGGCCTTGAGTTTCCTTCCTTCCTTCCTTCCTTCCTTCCTTCCTTCCTTCCTTCTTTCTTTCTTTCCTTCCTTCCTTCCTTCCTTCATTCCTTCCTTCCTTCCTTTCCTTCCTTTTCTTTCCTTTCCTTCCTTCATTCCTTCCTTCCTTCTCTTCTTTTTTTTTGTCCCTTCCTTTTTTCTTTCTTTTCTTCCTTGTTTCTTTCTTTTGGAATGCTATATATTTTACTGTAATCATTTAAAATAATGTATCAGCTTTCACAAACAATAATGCAAAAAAAAAAATGTTACCTCTCAATTTTACAGATGAAGAAACCCCAGACAGGACATTTACTAAATGCCTATTATATGCCACTAACTTTTCAAATATGATCTCATTTGATACTTACAACAACCATAAAACAAAGCCTATTTGGGTCCTTGAGATGAAGATGATACTCCATGGAAAATTAACATTGGGGCTGCTCAATAGCAACTATTTGCTTACTTTTAAGAAGTATCTCAACCACTGAGGGGCACTAAGAACTTGAGGGACTACATAAAGCCTTGCTAGAAAGTTAGTACTCACTGGAGAGATAGAATTATGCTGATTGTTTACTGAATTCTCTATAGGGTCAAATAAATATTATCCTATACTAAATATTCGTTTTTCTCTTGGGTACTTGTACAGAAGGTGGGAACTTATACCAATATCTATGGAGAACAGTGACATTACCAGAATGATTTCTTGACTTGTGAGTGAATAGGATTTAAGTGATGCAGGGTTGTGCAAGGTCATCAGCCTTGCTTTCTCCTCCAGAGTCATGAGAGTCAAATAGCAAGACAAGAGTCAAGAAAGATTAAAATGAGCCAAAAGCTTATGAACTTTTGAGAAGCTTCTAAGATCTGAATTGGCCATGGAAGCTCAGAGTCAAGTACATAGAGTCATACTTAAAATATTTGAGGGAAAAGGAAGACCACCATCTTTGGAGGCAGTTCATTCTACTTATGAAAAGATCTTATTTTTAGGAAATTATTTCTTTGTTTGTTTATATCAAGCCTGCCTTTCTGGCCATTTCTAATAGTAGTTTACATATTTATATAATGTTTTGGAATTTGAGAAGTGCTTTATATATGTTGTCCCATTTGATCCTCATCATATCCCTGTAAAGTAGGTGCTATTATTATCCTAATTTTACAGATGAGAAATCTAATGGCTTCCTTTCTGGCCGATGTTTAGTATAGAGAGAGAATATAATCTTCCCTTCAGTAGAATTCAAGATGCTTGAAGAGATTGTTTTTGTTTTTTTTATTTATTTCTCTCTTTATATTTCCAGCATCTTGTATAATGCCTTGCATATGTTTTTTTGTTTTGTTTTGTTTTTTTGCTGAGGCAATTGGGGATAATTGACTTGCCTAAGGTCACACAGCTGGGAAGTGTTAAGTGTCTGAGACCAGATTTGAACTCAGGTTCTCCTGACTTCAGGGCAGGTGCTCTATCCACTGCACCACCTAGCAGCCCCTTTGCATATGGTTTTGATGCTTAAAACTATTTGCAGAATTGAGTCATATTTCTTTCATTTTAATTCAATAAAATCATTGCTGCATAGTTCATTAAAACAATAGAATTATTTGCTGGGATAATTCTTTCATCTATTCTACTTTTTGCACAATGAAGAAGCATCTTAGCATATGTGGTGGGTAAAAAGAGTCAAGAAGATAAGGATTTAAGACTTAACTCGCATACAAAGTAACTATGAATGATCCTGGGCAAGTCATCTCTTGCCACAGGTGGCTCACTAAGAATCTTCATTGTGGAGTGATTGCTGATCTAAACTGGTAGAAGTTATTTTCTCACTGGTAATTCCTTATGTTAATGACATTTCAAGTTTGGTGCACATATACATACACAAATACATACACATATCATGTATATACATGTACCTACATAATACATATACATACTTGTACATATGTATGTATTGCATATATACAGGCATACATGTACCTATAAATATACAGCTATATCCTCATTCTAAAGTAATGAATTAGAACTGGGTTTTTCTTTTTGTTTTGGTCTGGTTTTAATTTTTACTCACTTTTACTTCCTTGGGAGATCCAAATTTCTGACAAACACTCTCTGATCTTCATCTTCCATGTGACTAATATTATTTTTCTGGTTATACAGGTGAGGAAATTGAAGTCCAAAGAATTTTTATGACTAAACATGAAACAGTGAAAGGGAAAAATTTGTCCTGGACAGAAAAGTAATGACTTTTTCAAATAGAGGGATTCATAACTTAAGAAGTAATATTATATAAACCAATAAGTATTCATTAAGTATCTACTTTGTGGAAGGGATTATGTTTGGTGTTACAGATATAAAGTAAAAAATAGAAAAAAAATGTATTTTTTTAAAAACAGAAAAAAAGTGTATCCCTGTCCTCAAGAAGATTCTCCTCCTTCTCCTCTTCCCTCCTCCTTCTTATCTTATATCTTCCCTTCTTTTCCTTTTCCTTTCCTCCATTCCTGTTATAACCATAAAATAAATGACATGTACATTAATTTACAATATACATTATCTTATTTGGTTCTCACTTAGAGATAGACAATTGTTAAATTTTCAGTATGAGTATTTACACCTTTAAAATCAGCAAATGCCACATATCAGAACTTGATTTGTTGTTTTGTCTAAACTTAAGAAAATTATGGAGAAAATGTGAATGATACTTTTTTTTTCCTTGCAGAGAACTGATTCCTAAATATTGAGCAGTACACTCTTGGACTCAATCCTATAAGAAAAGTATTGTCACTCAGTGCAACAAGCATTTATTAATGTCTGCTTTGCCATGTACCATGCTAAGTGTTAGGGATTCAAAGAAAGGCAAAAATATTTAAATATTATCCTATTTGCCTCTGTGATAGTGGAATCTATGTAGCATTTGCTTCTCTAAAACAGAGCCAGGAACTGGATATCTTGCTTTGCTAAGTTACTTTGTTGCATAAATTCTCTAGTATGGCAACCTATCAGGATGCTCCAGTGTTCTTTGGAAAGATGGCTAGCTCCTGTGAATCTCTCCTTTCCCCTCCTTTCTCTTCTCTTCTTTTCCCTTCTCCTCCCTCTTTCTCCTCCCCCTTCCTCCTCTTACTCTCTTCTTCTCCCTTCCTCTCCTTCTTGATTCTTTTCTACTCCCTCTTTTTCTCTCTTTCCTCCTTCTCCTTCCTCCTCTTCCTCCTCTCTTTTTCCTTCCTTCTCCTTTTCCTCCCTCCCTTGTTCTCCTCCCCTTCTTCTCCTCCTCTCCCCTTTCTCCTCCTTTTTCTCCCTCCTCCTCCTCTTGCTCTCCCTCCTTTATAAGCATAAAATATACAGGCACACTTCATTTTATTGCACTTTGCTTTATTGCTCTGCAAATATTGCATTCCCCCCTTCATTTTTAACAAATTGCAAGTTTCTGTCAACCTTGTACCTAGCAAGTCTATCTATGCCATTTTTCCAACAGCATGTGCTTACATCATGTCTCTGTGTCACACTTTGGTTATTCCCACAATATTACAAACTTTTTCATTATTATTATATCTGTTATGGTAATCTGTGATCCGTTGTCTTTGATGTTACTATTGTAATTATCTTGGGGATACCACAACTCATACCCATATAAGATAGCAAATTTAATGCATAAACGTTGTACATGTCCTGACTGCTCCACCAACCGGCTGTTTCCTGACTTTCTCTCTTTCCTTGCATCTCCCTATTCCCTGAGATTCAGAAAAATATTACATAAATTTAGCTGAAAGAGCAGTGTCAGGGTTTGAGAGGATTGCCTTTGATTTGGAAAGAAGGTTTACTGTGGGTAAAATGCTATCACACAGCATTACATGCTACAGAAATATATTTTGTGAAAGAAAGAGTCAATTGATGAGGTAAAATTCATTGCTGTCTTATTTTAAGAAATTGGCCCAGCCTTCAGCAGCCACCGCCCTTGAGCAGTGAGTAGTCGTCAAAATCAAGGTAAGCCCCTCTACCAGCAAAAAGATTTCGACTCTCTCAAGGTTCAAGTGATGATTAGCATTTTTTAATCAATAAAATATTTTTAAAATTAAGGTATGTATATTTTTTCATTTTTAAAAATAATACTGTTATACACTTAATAGGCTACAGTATAGTTTAAACAACTTTTATAAGTACTGGGAAACCAAAATATTATTGCAACTTGCTTTTATTGTGATATTTATTTTATTGTGGTGATCTGGAGCCAAACTCACAATATCTTCCAGGGGCCTCAGCCTTTGCCAGTTATCTTGACTTATGACTTGCCACTGGATTCTGCTAACTTGAGGAGAAAGTGAGGCTGATAACTTTTTGTTGGTTTGTTCACTTAATTTCAATTCACTTACAAATCAAGATATGAAGACCTGGTGTCTTTGGACCTTTTTGAGAAAGAAGGGCAAACAACAGTTTTCAAGGTATGCCTGTATAAGATTACAAAAAAGCCAATTATAGTAAAAGTTAATCCAATTTTTTGAATTTAATATCATAGACCAAAGATTAAGAACTACTGCATAATTCCTCTATCTGACTTTAAGACAAACAAAAAAAAAAACCCTTTCTATTCTTCATTAAGCACATTTTTGACATTCATATTTCATATTATCTAGTGCTTAGAACATACTAGGTACTTAACAAAAGGGGCAGCTATGCAGTGTGGTGGATAGAGCATCAGGCTTAGAAGCAAGAATACTCATTTGTGTTCCAACCTGGTCTCACACACTTTTTAGCTTTTGCCTCAATTCCTCACTCCTAAAATGACTTAGAGAAGAAAAATATCTGCCAAAAATAATTTTAAAAAAACTCTAAAAAGGGTCAGGCACAATTGAATCAATAACAAATGTTTATTGACGACTGGTCAGCTTGATGAACTCCCTGGATGCAACTGGTAGGAAATAGTATCAGCCACACATCTTTATGATGATGTTAGCTGAACCAGCAGTGTTGATGGTAAGGATAATTTCCTAAATACATAAATTCTAATTGATTTCAAAGGAGTTTGTTCTGGGAAAAGCCTAGGAGGTTTGTTTGTTTGTTTAAACTTTCCCAATCATCCCAGTATATAATTTGCTCTTTGGTTTGGAAAGAAAGCTAAAAACTGTGAAAACATGATTATCAATTAATTACATCACTTTTTGGGCAGACATATAATTTAATGATTGTGATGGGGAAGTCCTGATATGGAAACTCCCTCTATTCTAATGAGGCAATTTTTCAGAATGTTTTACTACTGTCTTAGAGAATTGCTTGGGGGCATTGGGAAGTTAAAAGACTTGCTCACAGTCTCATATCTAATAGTGTCAAAGGCAGGATTTGAACACAGCATTTTCTAACTCCATCTCTAGCTCTCTATGGGCTATAATCACCCTGCTGTTTCTTGTTAGAATTAGCATTATGCCATTTAGGCAGTTAGGTAGTGCAATGGATAATACAAGGGGCCTGGGATCAGGAAGACCTGAATTTAAATCCAACCTCAGGCACTCACTAGCTATATGACCATAAGCAAATAATTTAACCTCTCTTTTCCTCAGTTTCCTCAAATATAAAATGAAGATAATAACAGCATATGTATGCCAGGGTTTCAAGGAACAAATGAGGAAATATTTGCAAAGCATTTAGCACAATGCCAGGCACATACTTGGAATTATATAAACAATTCTATTATTATTACAATATAAGTTTGAATAGTTTTTAGGGCACTATAGATTAAGCCCAAAGCAGGGTATTATATTACCCATAGCTTAAATTTCATTGCTGCCCTTCTAGCCTGAAAGTTCCCTTGAAATATCAGTTTTATATTGCCATTCTGTTTTCTCTTGTAAGGGATAAAGATAATGGACTAACATTGTTAACTCATTTTGTTACCTGCAATTATATAGCACCTGACACTCAGGGTTGTTGATATTTAGTCAAATACTGCCCCTGTCTACTTGTCTTCCCCTAGTGGTTTTTTTTGTTTTCCTTCCTTGTTATTGTAAACTGGGTTGTGGTGACATTCTAATGCAGATTGGTCAATCCACTGTCCCTCTCTATGACACTTCTCCCCATGGACTTGGCTATCTTTGAACACATGGGCTCGGTGATAAAGTTGAGAATCATTGGGTGAAATGTTTGGGAGTGTATGTTTCCTGGAAATAGACATTTATAATGGATCCATTTTATTAAAGAGTTAAAAAAAATACAATTCTTAGAACCCTAAGATGTGACTAAAAAATCATCCAAGTTTTGAAGAGACATTGTGACCTTTGGCAAAACCTAATCTGCAGGCTGTACTAATGCAATATGCCCTCTGTTCAGCTAACTTCACTGATGAACTAACAGAAACGAAACAACCAGGCAACAAGAAATGAAACTCTAACTGGTGAGATTGCTGGCAAGGTCTAAGCTACAGGGACATGCTGCCAGGATGACCTCAATAGGACTCTATAATCTTTAAAGGACATTAATCTTTTTCCAGGAACTTTCAAGGTGTGAATTGGGGTCTATTAAGCCCTCTCAGTGTTTTGGGAACTGGTTACCTTAGAAATCAACTCTTCCCTATAAGTCTTCAGCAGAACTGAGATCACCCAAGCCATGGCTGTTAATAATTCCCTCATTAACACTTCAAGGAACTAGACAGCAGTCATTTTCTGTGAAGGGCCCAGTTATCAAAATGGTCTGACTACCACCAATATTTGTCAACATTTGAGAGGGTTTGACTCAAGCCCCAGTCTTCAAATATAGCTTTGCCTATATAATATAGTCTGGCAATATAAGAATAGAAGGGCTTGTGTTTGATTTTATTCTAAATAATAATATTATTTTAACTTAGTTTTAAGTTCTTTTTGTATCTAGTTACTAAGGTTCTACAAAAAGCAGAGCAAGCATTTCAAGTAAAAATTCTCTGATTCTTTTTTAACTTGGATTTTCCCTGCAGTCACTTCCTTTTGTTACAAATAATGATTGAATAATAATAGAAGCTATTGTAGCTTTTATTATTAATTTTATTATTTATTGATTTTGTTATTAATAATACTGATTATAAATGCTATATTAATAATGATAGCTGTTTGTATGGCATTTTACAAAATTATCTCCTCATATCCTCACACTAACTCTAGGGCATATATACTATCATAATACATTATTATTACTATTACTACTATTAATCTAATTATTATTTCCATTTTATAGTTGAGGAAACTAAAGCCAAGATACATTTAAGTGACTTGCCCAGGATCAAATGGCTAATAAGTATCTAAGGCTCAATTTGAACTCATGTCTTCCTGGTATTAGGTGCAGAGATCTTCCTAGTGCACCACCTAAATAATAGTAGCAGATTCTGGTAGAATTTGTTATTAGTTGTGTATGGTTATATTCAGTTTTTAACTCTATTTAGGATTTTCTTAGCAAAGATTCTAGAGAGGCTTGCCATTTCCTTCTCCTGCTCATTTTATATAAGAGGAAACTGAAGCAAACAGAGAAGTGACTTGCCAGAGTCACACAGCCAATAAGTATGTGAGATCATATTTGAACTCACCTGACTCCAGGCCCAGTAGAGTCAGGTGAGTTCAAATCTGATCTCACACACTTATTGGCTGTGTGACTCTGGAAGATTTGAACTCATATGACTCCAGGTCCAATGCTCTATCTGCTGTATTACCTAGTGGGAATTAGATAACATCTCTTCGTTAGAAATAAATAAATACAATCATTTAGAAAGAGTTCTGATTTGAAAGGGAGGAATATTGACTTTGCCATTTGCTACCTCTGTAATCTTAGGTAAATCCCTTAATTTCTCTAGGCCTCAGTATTCTTGTGTATAAAAAGGGGCTCAACTAGATTAGCCCCTAGATTAAGTCTAAATGACTTCATCTTTAATTTATGATCCGGTGCATCATATGTCATGTTACACCTTTCTGCATTTTAATTTCCTAATATACATAATCTCCAAAAATCATTTGACTCTGTACAACTGCATAATTATCTCTCTCTCCCCCTTTACAAAAAATAGTGAACATTCTTTGTATAATATGGAAAGCTTTGAAACAGTAGAGGCCATAAAATAATAATTTAACAAAGTTGTCATCTGATGTTGTCAAATTGCCTTTTATCATCAATAATATATGTTTTAGATTGTTTAACAAGTTCTTTTATTGTCTTTCTATAATGCATTCTCCACCCTAAACTCAAAGGCTACTTGTGCTATCCTATAGGTCCCACCTTAGAAAGAAGGAAAAATAAAAGAAAGAAAGAAAGCAGAACAGATAAAGGAATAGATTACAAGTTTTTAAATGTCTTGTCTAAATTATACTTCACTCCATCCCCTAGGTGAATAGCAAAGATGAGACACTTCTGTTGAATTTCTTAATTCCTAATTGGAGTGTTATTTTTGTTTCCTCCACCCACGTGTCCAAGTAAAATTGAGCTAGCCACACTTCTCAGCTTATGAGCAGAACATCTTCCTTTTGCTATTCCCTTCCAGTCAGGAATAAATTGCTCATCCATAAATTAGGAATCAAAGAACAATAAATTAGGAGAAAGACCCGGAAATCAAGAAAGCATAAGCTAACTCCCCATTCAAAAGCAAGCAACAAATGAAGAAATATTTATGAGAGGGTTGCTCCTTGAACAGATTCAGATATGATTACAATAAGTAAGAACAGCCACACTCAGCCCTGAAAATTCCTTAAAAGCTGACAGTTGTGCTGTCTGTTCTCTTGCATTGTCCACAGTGTCTAACCACTTAATTGCTTAAGTAACCGTCTTTCTTTCAGAGTCCTCAATTTGCTGAACATGAAGGAAGTGGCACACCAAAGGGGCTGTAATCTATTCCCTGACCCCACTAAGGGGAGTGACATGTTGTGACACTGAGGAAATCAGGAACAGAGAAACAGAAACTGGAGGCTCATCAGATAAGATCAATCTGAGATACTATCTTTATCTTTCCTCTGAACTATTCAATTAATTGGCTGGGATTGGATAAGTCAGGGGTGGGTGGAGGGATGAGTGAGGGGGTTGGGGGGAGAAGACAAAGAAGATGAGGAGGGAAAGCATTGGAGCAAAAAAGTGGCAATCTGAAAGTACTTTTCTCCCCTCCCCCTCCTCTATAAGGGGAGGGGAGTCTTAATTTCTATGAATGTCAATAAATGGCATCTACCTAGCACTTCTTGATTTATGATTCCCATGAGTGGTGGTCACTATAGATTGATATAGCCAAAAAGATGATTGACTGCTAT
>JAJPUD010000247.1:174404-195088 GCA_023553655.1 Myrmecobius fasciatus
GTTTTCTTTCTCTACTTTATGCAAGTAAGCATCTAGAGATATAAAATTGCCCCTTATAACCGCTTTGGCGATATCCCACAAATTTTGGTATGTTGTCTCCTTATTGTCATTCTCCTGGATGAAATTATTGATTGTGTCTATGATTTGCTCTTTCACCCATTCATTCTTTAGGATTAGATTATTTAATTTCCAATTAACTTTTGGTTTATTTTCTCCTGGCCTTATATTGCATGTGATTTTTATTGCATTATGATCTGAAAAGGATGCATTTACTATTTCTGCCTTTCTGCATTTGATTTTGAGGTTTTTATGCCCTAACACATTGTCAATTTTTGTATAGGTTCCATGGACTGCTGAGAAAAAAGTAAACTCCTTACTGTCTCCATTCAACTTTCTCCATAGATCTATCATACCTAACTTTTCTAACAATTGGTTTATCTCCCTAGTTTCTTTCTTTTTATTTTGTAGTTTGATCTATCTAATTCTGAGAGAGCAAAGTTGAGATCCCCCACTAGTATCGTTTGGCTGTCTATTTCTTCTTGCATCTTTCTTAATTTCTCCCCTAGGAATTTGTGTGGTATTGCACTTGGTGCGTATATATTTAGTATAGATATTGCTACATTATCTATGGTACCCTTTAATAAAATATAGTTTCCTTCCTTATCTCTTTTGATTAGATCTATCTTGGCTTTTATTTGATCTGAGATAAGGATTGCTACCCCTGCTTTTTTTGTTCACCTGAAGCATAATAGGTCCTGCTCCAGCCGTTTACCTTTATCCTATATGTGTCACTATGTTTTAGATGTGTTTCTTGTAGACAACATATTGTGGGATTCTGGTTTTTAATCCAGTCTGATATCCGCTTCCGCTTTATGGGAGAGTTCATTCCATTCACATTCACAGTTAGAATAACTAATTCTTTATTTCCTGCCATCTTATTTACCCAAGTTATGTTTTCCCCTTTCCTTTCCACTTTCTCCCTTCCCCCCTCCTCAGTACTTTGCTTTTGATGACCCCCCTCCCCCAAACAATACTCCACCCTTTAGATCCCCTTCCCCTGTTTTTACTCCTTTCCCCTGATTCTTCTATTTTCCCTTCTATTAGTTTATCCCTTTCTTTTCCTCCTTTCTCTCCCACTTCCCTCTAGCAACAGACAAGTTTCTATGTGAAATCAAATGTCTGATATACACTTTTAGAGCCCAACCTGATGAGAGTAAGATTTACACAATGCTCATCTCCCTCCCCTCTTTCTCTCAATTATATTAGGTTTTCTTTGCCTCTTCAAGAGATTTTGCCTTGTTTTTACCTCCTTTTTTTTTTAGATCTTATTTTACCACTTTTTCCCTCTTTTCCCCAGTATGACAACCTTTTCCTCTCTAGTTCTCTTTTTCATATTATCAAAGTAATATTTAGTTAATTATACCCCCAAACTTTGAGTATCCCCCTAGTAAAAATAAAGTTCTCAAGAGTCCTTTCCTTTTTACCTTTTTATGCATCTCTTGAGTTCTGTGTTTGGAGGTCGAATTTTTTGTTCAGATCCGGTCTTTTCACTAGAAATAGGTGAAATTCACCTTTATCATTGAATGACCATCTTCTTCCCTGGAGGATAATGCTCATTCTAGCTGGATAAGTTATTCCTGGCTGTAATCCAAGTTCCTTTGCCCTTCGGAATATCTGGTTCCAGGCCCTTAGATCCTTCAATGTGGAGGCTGACAGATCCTGTGTGATTCTAATTATTGATCCTCGGTATTTGAATTGTTTCTTTCTAGCTGCTAGCAGAATCGTTTCCTTGGTGCTATAGTCCTGAAATTTAGCCACGATATTCCTCGGGGTTTTAATTTTGGGGTCTCTTTCAGGAGGTGATCGGTGAATTCTTTCAATGGTGATTTTGCCCTTTGATTCTACAATCTCAGGGCAGTTTTCTTTCAGGATTTCCTGGAAGATAGTGTTTAGATTCTTTTTTTCATCATGGCTTTCAAGAAGTCCAATAATCCTTAGATTGTCTCTCCTAGATCTATTTTCCAAGTCAGTTGTTTTTCCTAGGAGATATTTCATATTTTCTTCTAATTTTTCATTTTTTTGTTTTTGTTTGACTGATTCTTGAAGTCTTATTGAGTCATTCACTTGCATTTGTTCAATTCTTATTTTTAAAGTGTTGTTTTCTTCAGTTACCTTTTTAAGCTCCTTTTGTAACTGGCCAATTTGTTCATTGCACTCTTTTTCCACTTCACTAATTTTATTTTTCAATAAATTGGTGTCTTTTTCATATCTCTTTTGCAGGGCATCATATCCTTCTTGCAAGATGTTGTATCCTTCTTGCACTGATTTCAGTTTATTTTCCCATTTATCCTCCAGCTCTCTTTTGAGGTTCTTTATGCAATCTTCCAGAAAGGCCTTTTGAAAAAGTGACCAGTGATGGTCTTTAATAACTTCTTCTGGAACTTTGTCTAAAGGAACCTCAGGATCTGGGACCATCCCTTCTTTTTCTCAATAAAAGCTGTCTATGGTGAGAGCTCTCTTTTGCTTCTTCACTTTTTTTTTTTAGACAGTGTGGATATCTCTTTAAGGTGGGGGGAAAAATGGCGGCTGAAACGGCAGCTGGAGATCTTTGCCCTGGGGCACTTCGGTGAATTAACTTAAGGTGCTGGGCCGGTGGGGGCTAGGACTAAGCCCGAATTACTCCTTAAACAAGGCAAGTCTGCCAGAACACCTGCCCCCAGTCAGGGCAGAGTGTCCCGAGTGCCTCAGATAAACTCCAGGTGTTTGGAATTTGGAGTTTGGAGTTTGGAATTTCTGCCACGATGAGCTGAGCTGAGTCCCACCCTCACTTCTGGCCTACGCAGGAGTTGTTTATTTATCTCTCTGTCTGAGTTAGACAAACCTGATATGAAGTTCTTCAGAAAGCAGTGTCCAAATATTTCTGAGTTCGTTGACTTGAAGATCAGTTCAGAGGCTTATTTTATTGTTGATTTAAGAGAAGATCGGAGGAGAGGCAGAGAGTCACCTTTTCACTCCACAATCTTGGCTCCGCCCCCCTTGCTCCTAGTTTCAATATCTACTTGGAATCTATCTACTTGGAAAGATCAGTAGCATTTTCCGACTAATGTGGTTCCTAGGCTTCTTTAGTCTACTCTTTGGAATAATTGATTTACACTAATTAAGGCAATTTAGGGAAGGATATAGTATACAAAGTAAGCTACATTTATAGTGGATATAGTACTAAGCCTTAAGACAAGGAAAATCTGAATTCGAATGCAGATTCAAACACTAGCTCTGTGATTTAGGGCAAATCATTGAACCTTCTTTGCCTCAGTTTCCTCATCTGTAAAATGACCTGGGGAAAAAAAATAGCAAATCTCTCCAGCATTTCTGCCAAGAAAACCCTCAAAGAAGTCATGAAAAGTCAGAAGTGATTGAAAAATCATTAAAACAACATTATTATATACCAAGGTCTTTTATTTGATCAGTTTCATTTGGGGAGGGGAGAAAGTATCAACATCTCATTTAATAGATTATGTTAGAATTGCCTCAATTATGTATTACATCTTATTTTTGAACTCAATTATAATTTCTTATGGATTATAATATTTACTTTATCAAATCAGTGATCTGACCACCTTTAGGTAGTTAATTCAGAAATGATTTCTTCACTGGTAACCAATCATTTCCTATTTGTTAAAATGAATTTCTTGGGGCAGCTAGGTGGCACAGTGGATAGAGCATTAGCCCTGAAGTCAGGAAGACCTGAGTTCAAATCTGCCTTCAAACACTTAACAGTGCCTAGCTGTGTGACCCTAGGCAAGTCACTTAAACCCAATAGCCTCAGGAAAAAAAATAAATAAAAGGAAATTCTTTTGTTTTATTTTCATGCTACTTCATCCTTGACATGTTTAGTAACTTTCAATACTATTCTTAAAGAAGATATTAAGGCTGTACAAGCATGAAATTTTTGTCTAATCTCTCTCAACTTCTCTCTTATTTCTCTCTTACTTCTGAATTATGTTTTTATGTTATCATTTTTCCATCCTCTTACAGCAATGAGAAGGTATAACTTGGAATTTTGAGAGCTCCAGAACAGTGAAAACTACAACTGTATTAGCCAAATGTGTACATGTATATATACACATCCCCAATGTCACATATGTATATATATATATATGTGTGTGTGTGTGCGTGTGTGTATGTATATATATATATATATATATATATATATATATATGGAAGGATGATTTTTACACACACATATACATATACACATATATAGACACATGCATAGATGCATATGATTTATATTTATATATACTATATGTTTATAACTTATTTATAATATACATTTGTATTATATATAGATATCCACATAGAATACATTTATATACATATGGCTACTACAATTGTGGTTTTCACATATATAAATGTGTATGTATGTACATATATGTGTGTAATATATACACGTGTGTGTTTTTATCTATTCATACATATTTTATTGTGTATACATATATACAATATTCACATATGTGGGGATAGATATATTAGATAGATAAACAGATAGATAAGTATGCTTTTTGGTACAGTGGATAAAGCACCAGACAAGAATCAAGATTGATCTTCCTAAATTCAAATCTGGCCTCATATACTTACTAGCTGTGTGATCCTGGGAAAGTCACTTCACCCTGTTTGCCTCAGTTTCCTCGTCTGTAAAATGAGCTGGAGAAGAAATGGTAAAGTATTCCAGGATCTTTGCCAAGAAAATACCAAATGAGTTCATAAAGAGTTGAACATGATTGAAAATATCTAAACACCATTCACAACATATAAATATACATAGATGCATACTCAAAAGTATATAAAGATATATATATGTATATATATATACATGTGTATATTTATAGATACACAGATATGAATGAAATAAGTTCACATTTCTAGTAAGAGAGGAAATCACTGGGAGAGACTTTGAAAATCTACAGTCCCTGGAAGAATCTTCTTGATCAAAATAGAAGCTTCAAAGAGCCTAACCCTTTTAATGCAAACCACTCTCTGAGTACTAAATCTACAGAGTTATATTGACTTGTAATCAGTTACAAATAAGAAAGTTCACCTATCTGTTCAACTTGACTAGCCAGGTGTTCTATATAATTTTGCTGCCTTTGCCTTGAATTAGATAGGAATCATCATTACATTAGAATCCCAGAGATATCATTTTGTTGATACCATTTCCTGCACAAAATTTTCTGCAAATTACCTAACCCAAAATTTTCTGCAAATTACCTAACCCTTTAACCTCTCACTTTTGGATAGAAGTTACTGACTAATAGCATATTTGTTGATTTAATTTGAAGGGTCTTATCCAGTTTTTCTTAGAGTTTTTTTATCTCTTCATCTTCTGACACAGATGTTGGCACAGAAATATAATTACTTCCATGCTGGAATTTTTATAAATACTGAAATATGAAATGATTGTGTCCCATGAAGTATTTCTTTTTTTTTCTTTTGGATTCATGATAAAACCAATGTTATTATTTGACAACTCCTTTATTTACCTCTATAAAGTAATATTGAGTCATTCTTCCATTTAGCTGTAACTTCCATTTATTTAAAATAATTTCTAACATTAATATAATAGTATGTCAACTTACTTGTCACTAGATACAAATCTCACATTTAGAATTTTATGTCCATATTAATATTTTAGATGGTATAATAACTAAGAGTATGAACATACTCTGCCCCCTTTTCTCACCACTCTGCCATGACAATTTCAGAATTAGAAAGGGTTAACACATGATTGAAAGTCATTTTGTATTTTTAATTACTCCGTGGCTTTCTGTGGCCAAAGAATTCATCACTAAATACCCAACATAATGAACATGAACCTCTCTCTACTCAAAGCTTTGAGAAAAACAGAAAAGTTTCTTATGAGAACCATACCAGAAGCCTTTTCTATATGTCAGAATTTGATATATGTTCAACTCTACTGGTATTAAGAACAGAGATAAGCTCTACTAGATGGGATATCAGAGTAGAACTCTGAGCAATCAATCAATAAATAAGTGAAAGGCTCCTGTCAAATGTATTATGAGCAAGAAGACTGAGGGATGGAGAAGTCTATTGTTAGGCATAGATGGTGTATTTTTCATGGATGACAGAACATATTTCTTAACTTCGATTGAACTTCTTTCCTTTTTATCAAGGAAAATGATCTGGAAATTAAAGCACAAATGTGATTAAAAGGGAATTATATCCCCAGAAATGTGAGAAGATAATAAGACAGCACTCTTTAACTGAGTGAAAGTTTTCAGTCTTAAAATAATCATATGCTAGGATACTGATATACCTTGTAGATGAATATTGTGAGGCAGTTATGTGGCATAGTGGATAGTGCTGGATTTGAGGAACTGAATTTAAATTCTTCCACACATATTTCTTGGCTCTTGGTAAGGCTCTCTCCACCTCAGTTTCTTCATTTAAATGATAGAGATAATAATAGCATTGATGTCATAGGTGTTATGAAGATCATGTGGAAAAAATATGTAAAGGGCTTTATAAATCTTAAAGTAAAATATAACTGTTAATTCTTATTATGGTATGAAAAGCTACTGCTGAAAATCTTTGAAAAATCTAGGATCATATCAAAGAAATGCAAATTAAGACAATTCTGAGGTACCACTACACACCTGTCAGATTGGCTAAAATGACAGGAAAAGATAATGACGAATGTTGGAGGGGATGTGGGAAGGCTCGGACATTGATGCATTGTTGGTGGAACTGTGACTGGATCCAGCCATTCTGGAGAGCAATTTGGAGCTATGCTCAAAAAGTTATCAAACTATGCATACCCTTTGACCCAGCAGTGTTTCTATTGGGCTTATATCCCAAAGAAATCATAAAGGAAGGAAAGGGCCCCACATGTGCAAGAATGTTTGTGGCAGCCCTTTTTGTAGTGGCTAGAAACTGGAAACTGAATGGATGCCCATCAATTGGAGAATGGCTGAACAAATTATGGTATATGAATGTTTTGGAATATTATTGTTCTGTGAGAAACAACCAGCAGAAGGATTTCAGAGAAGCCTGGAGAGACTTGCATGGACTGATGCTGACTGAAATGAGCAGAACCAGGAGATCATTATACACAGCAACAACAATATTACATGATGATCAATTCTGATGGACATGGCTCTCTGCAACAATGAAATGTTTCAAACCAGCTCCAATTGTTCAGTGTAGAAAGCCATATACATCCAGAGAAAGGGATGTGAAATGTGGACCACAACATAACATTTTATACTCTCTATTGATGCTTGCTTACATTGTGTTTCCTTTCTCTGATTTTTTTTTTGTAGATATGATTTTTCTTGCACAAAAATGATGTTTGGAAATATGTATACATATATGCATATATATACATATATACATACATATATATATATATATATTCGATTTGTCAAGTATTTTAACATAATTAACATGTAGTGGATATCCTGCCATCTAGAGGAGGGGTGGGGAGTAGGGGGGAAAAATTTGTAACAGAAAGCTTTGTAAGGGTTAATGTTGAAGAGTTACCCATACATATGTTTTGCAAATAAAAAGTTTTAATAAAAAATTTTTTTAAAAATAATGAAAAATCTAGGATTATAAAATCATTGATCTAGACAACTAGGTGGTATAGCAGATAGAAATGGTAGACTTGGAGTCATGAAGAATTGAGCACAAATGTGGCCTCAGATACTGTGTGATTCTGAGCAAGTCACTAACTTCTTTGTGCCTCAGTTTCTTTATCTATAAAATAAAAACAATAGTATCTACTTCTTAGGATTTTTGAGAAGATAAAATGAACTAATATTTGTAAAAATTTTATAAATTATAAAGTGTTGTGTAAATGTTTGTTATTATTATTGTAATTGCTATTGCTATTGTTATTATTATTATGCCTGACAGGGATGTCTGGGGCCATTTATTTCATCCTACTTAGAGGAAAGTTAAATGACAAGATCATAGAGGTAGTAAACATCAGAAGCAGGATTTGAATACAGATTTTCTGGCTTGGAGTCAATGTTCTTTCCACAATGCTGTCATGGAAAACAAAAGAAACCAGCCAATTAGAACTAGGCATTTGTTATCTTATTTTAAATTCAGTTCTATTAATTATGCACATGTCAACTTAACACCAGTCTCTATTATTTTACAGTTAGTTTGAAAGCACAGAGTGATTATCAGGGCTCACTATAGGCACACCACACAAAATTAATCAAATTTCCTTTTTTTTGGCAAGTTTACTTGTGTAGTCACTTTGGAGGATGCAAACAGCTTAGTGGATTAGAATTTTAGCAAGGCATTTATCAAGTTTCTCGTGATAGCCTTGTGGCTAAGACGGAGAAAAGTTTATTGGAGTGGATTTAATACTAGTTCAGCAATTATTATATGAATGAAGTGATTAACAGATCAGTAGTTATTAGGATAATAGTCTCTAGTGGCATACAAGGGAGCTTTATAGTTAATTCTCATATTTATGATTTAACAAAGACTTGGCTGATGACACAGAAGCCACAATGTATCAAATTTGTGGATGGAACAAATCTATCAGAAATAATTAATACATTAGATTACAAAATAAGTTTTCAAAAGGAATTTGACAAGATTGAATATAGACTGAAATTTTAGAAATGAAATGGAACAAGGATAAATATTTTTTTCCACATGGATTCAGAAAAGAAGCATAAAAGTACAGAACAGTAAAATTTGATAGCCATCATGTGAAAGTGGTCTAAGGGATTTAATTGACTGCAAACTCAATATAATACAACAATGTGACTAACCATCCCAAAGTTATTGTAATCTTAGACTTCATTAATTGATGTAAAGCATTCAAAGTGAGGGACATAAATATCCTCGATACATGATAAGACCACATTTGGAAATATGCTTATGAAAGACACTATTTATAATAGATAGAGCACTAGGTTTGTAATCAGAGAACCTGCATTCTAGTCTTATTGTTTACTACCAGTGTGATCTAGGTTAAATAACTTAACATCTCTGTCTTATTTTTCTTATCTATGAATGGAAAACTTGGATTAAATAATGTTCAAGATAGTCTAATCTTAAATTTATAACCCAATGTTAAGTCCAGGTTACTACAATTTAAGGGAACAGTATTAAATTATATTGTTCTGGAAAGAAAACAAATAGAATAGCAATGAATGCTTGCTTGAGTCATATTCAACTTTTTGCAATACATCCTGCCCCTCATTTGGGGTTTTCTTGGCAAAGATTCTGAAGCACTTTGCCATTTCCTTCTCCAGATCATTTTACAGATGAGAAAACTGAGGCAAATATGGTTAAGTGATTTGTCCAGGGTCACACAGCTACTATGTGTCTGGTCTGAGGCTTGATTTGAACTTAGAAAGATGTCTTTTCCTGACTTCAGAATTGACACTCTACCACTGTGAAATCTAACATGAATGCTCAAAACCATATCATATAAGGATCAGTTGACAGAAAGGATCATATTAGTCTCAAAAAAAAAAAGAAGAACTAGAAGAGGATAAGAATAGTCATCATCTTATTCTCTGTAATTCTGGAAGAAGAATGACCTAGAATTTGTGGGTAAAAGTAAAAATGAGGTAAATTTGAGTTTGATTAAATTTTCAATTTGTCAAGTATGAAAGTGTCTCAATATATCTATCAGTCATGAACATACAAATGACAAAGAGAGCTATGGATGGATACAAAGGCAATGATGAAATCCTTTCTTCCCTCAAGTTGCATTTTATTGTAGGAAACAGTATATAAATAAATGATAAAATAATAATAAATGGAAAAATATATACAAAGTTCAAAGGGAGGGAGTAATACACAAGGGTCAGTTCTAGGTTTAGTACCATTGTATGTTTTCATCAACCAATCATGACTGATAAATTTGTTGACAAAAATTAAATTAAAAAAAAAATCTTAGATGAGGAGCTTGAAAGGGCAGAAAGAGCAGAAAGAAAAAAAAAAGAGAACATCACAGGATCAAAAACAGACCAAGTGAGATCTAATGGGAGTAAGTCCAGGACAAGAACATAGGGAACTAAGATATAAAACACAAAATAGATAAAGAATGATCTCTGTTCTGATCTTGGCAGTGAATACTTCTGCCCCTTTAAGAAACAGAGAGGAATAGATAGATCAATTGATTTATTAAAAATGAACGGTTGATTCCTCTGTTCTCTCACCACCATACTGCTCAACCTTACTCTAACCTCTCCAATCCTGACTACTTCTTCTGTATAGGACAGATCTCTAAGTGACATTTACGTATGCAGTTCAGAACAAAGATGGTGATTCTTCAAAGGATACTGATAAAGAATGGCTGGAATAGAAGATTGAACTGTCTGAACATGTATTTAAAAACAGAAGAGATTGCCTTATGAGATAGATCATTATCACACATATAAAAAATGTTCAAGCAGGATAAACATTTACTTCTTTGTGAAGTTGTGTAGGGCATTCTTAAACCGAATAGGAGATTGAATTAGATCATCATTATATTCTTCTCCAATTCTAATAGTCTATAAATCTATAGTTTTAAAGAGCTTCATGAGTGAAAGGTTGTTGTTAGTGTATATGGTAACATTCACTGTATTCAGTACCTCCATTCTTTGCAGAGGTGGCCAACTACTGGAAGTGGAACACCATATATACTGGTAGACTTAGTTGATGGACTGGTTAATTTTGCTACTATTTTTTTTCTTTGTTATAAGGGATTGCTTTTGGTAGATTGAGAAGAAAATTCCAATAAATGAGATTATGTAAAAACAAACCAAGAAATCATTGCTTTTTAAAGATTCACTGCATTTGGAAGAATACTTAAAAGGGGAAATAGGACAGCTAGGTGGCAGTAGATAGAGCACCAACCCTGAAGGCAGGAGGACCTGAGTTCAAATCTGGTCTCAGACATTTAATACTTCCTAGCTGTGTGATCCTAGGAAAGTAATTTAACCCCAACTGCCTCAATAAAATAGGGAAGCAACTTTTAACTAATTTGGAGAGACTTATTAATGTTGATGGTGATGATAAATAGCAAAATAAATGGTCACTGAATTTGTACTTGTCAGAAAAGTGATAATACTAAGAAAAGCATTAATTACTCTTCTGTCAAGGTACACTATTATCACAGTTAATCATCATGCCCATTATTGATCATATGCTCTCTCTCTCTGAACATCCTTAATAAGTATTACCTAGATTGAGTCCTAACTAGCTTGTGAGAATATTTGCTTGCAAAGTAAGGGGAGAATTATATCAGAAAATGCAGATTTTGTAGAAACAAAAGATATTAGTGAAAATGTTTTTTTTAAAAAAATATGTTGGTTTGTCAAATGGCCAACATAAACACAGAATGACATTACACAATAAATATTGCATTTTTAAAGATTCAGTGGATGGAGAATTGATGGTTATTTTTATCATATTGTCTCATAAGACACACACACTTCTATCTTTTCCCATGATGAAGCAGTAGAAGACTGACTTTATCTAACATAACTCAATTAAAATAATAGGAAATTCCCATGAAAATATAGGGTCTCCAACTACACTTTGGTGCTCCATGACAGGCCCTAAAGAAACACGGTTAAGTTCCATCCTTGAACAAAACAGGAATGATTTTTTTGTTTACTTCTAGGACAACTATTAGAGAAAGTGAGAATTAGAATCACAGAGCCAGAAGGAATAGTAAACAAGGGTATTCTATGTTGAACCAGGAGATAAAGAGAAAACATTTACAAGATCAGAATAAGAACAGAAATGGTCAATGAAAGAAAAAGGAAACCCCATGTATGGGACAGAAGCTATAATTACAAAAATACAAAAGAAGGTAGGGAATTGGGAGAATCTGTCTACTGAGAGAAGTCATTTTCTTTTTTTAATTCACATTTCTTCTATTTTATTATTTATTTTTTAACACACATTGTTTTATGAATCATGTTGGGAGAGAAAAATCAGAGCAAAAGAGAAAAACTCTAGAAGAGACAAAAAAAAAATGAAATGAACAGAGTGTGTGTTGATTTACATTCAGTTTTCTTAGTTCTTTTTCTGAATGCAGATGGCAGTTTCTGTCCAAAGTCTATTGTGATTGCTTTGCATCACTGAACTACTGAGAAGAACCAAGTCTTTCATAGCTGATCATTGCACATTCTTGATGTTATTGTGTACAATGTATTCCTGGTTCTGCTTGTTTCGCTCAGTATTAGTTTATGTAAATCCTCCAGAACTTTTTAAAATCAGCTTGTTCATCATTTTTATAGAATAATAACATTCCATTACCTTCATATACCACAACTTGTTCAGCCAATCCCCAATTGATGGACATCTACAAGGCAGTCATTTTCTTCTGCTGAGTACCATGAAAAAGGCAATGCTACCTTCTAATGGAGATCAGCATAAGAGGCAAGGATAGTGATTTTAAAAAAAATGATGTGGGGAGGCTTATTGAAATTGATGGTGATGATAATCATAAGAAAAATCTTTTAATTACTTTGAATTTTTCAGAATACTGATATCAAAAAAGTACTAATTATTTCTGTGTCAAGGAATATAATCATCACTGATGTGAATCCTAAAATCAGCTTTTTCTGTTTTTTTTTTTTTCAGAAAATGCTAAAATGCTTATCCTGGGAACTTAATTCCCCAAATTGTTTTAATTACCATAGTTAAGGTAACCAATTTGTGTGCCCAGATTGCCTTGATTAGCATCTTTAAGAGACTTATAATGGAAAGCCAGACTTTCTCAGACTGCCTTAGTTACTATCTTCAAGGCAGTCTAAACATCTCAGTATATCTATGTTACTACCTTTATTTTACCCCCACCCATGAGAAATCCCAAGGTTATATTTCTCCCACAAAAGATGTACTCATGATGAAGATCTTTGCTAAGTCCTTTTCAGGACTAATCCCTCTATGAGGTATTTTCTCTCCTCATAGTGTCTTCCCTTTAATAGCATCTTTTTCCTTACTGTACCTAATTCTGGTTAGTCTGCTACATTTTACTATGTATTTAACCTGCCATTCAATGGCATACTCAGATCTCAATGGCATATTCCCTTAATGAATTATTACAAATTCCTTTCTTTGGTAACCCTATTGCTGCCCCAAATCTATTTCATATTTAATACACTCCTAGTGCCTATTTTACATCTTTATATTTTCTGTAACTTCTTCTCCTAAATAAATATCCCTTTTAGTAAAGAGAATTGTCATTGTGAATTTGTCACGTGTATTTTGAATTAGGAGTTGCTACCCTGACATCATCATCATTATTAGCCATATTGTCCCTTATTGATCAAACAGTCTCAGACCAAACAAGAAAACAAATAGCAAGTACAGGGGCAGTGGATCTATTACCAAGGACATTTGGTTCATACCATCTCCCAGCATTATTCATTAGGCAGAGAGTGATTTAAGACATCATTAGACACAGGTTTGACAATGATAATCATGTGATTAATCTATTTGATTATTCAAGAATCAGAATAGTTATACTAAGCCCTAAGAGAGCATTTATAGCTCAGTAGATAAATAAAGGTATATATACATATATAATTGCTATGAAAATCTTTTAAATTATATATTTGTATGTGATCTATAAATAGTAATATTGCTCAGTGATTTTATTATAATAGTAAGCAATGACAAATAAAAGCATCAAATAAGTAAAATTGAGCCTAAGAAATTTCATTTCAACATTTACAATCTTAAATATATTGGATTTTATCTGCTAAATTCTCTTTTTCTCTTCAGTATAACTCTTTGAGATAATAGATTTCATATATTTATTTTTATTTATTACATTTCTAAAGCATATTGACTTTATTGCAAACATCATGAAAAAACATGAAGCCTAATCTACTAACACTTTAAATGGCTCATCACTATCACGGCTGAATGAATCATGGTTTGGAAGGTTGTTCTCAAGATTAACCAACATGACATATATAAATCTCTTTATAAAACTTGAAACATTACTTAAGTGTCAGTTATCATCATCATCTTCATCATCATTAGAATGTTAGGGATAGGCCCTGTGGTTTCATTGATATGAGAAACTCTCAGTGAAGAAAGTCCATGCTCTTTTCCTCTAATCTATGAGTCAATCTTTGGCAAAAAAGATTTTTAAGAAAAAGGGTAAGGGAAGAGGGTGGAGAAAGAAGGTCAAGAAAATCAACCAACATATGAACCATATTTGACAGTATAATCAATCTTCTACACCAATACCCTCTGTAAAAAAGGAAACTAGGTATGTCTTCTCAACTATTTTTTCCAGGGCCAGCTTGTTCATTATAACTAATTACAATTGGTTTCTTAATCTTAATCTTTAATTTATTAAAAAAATTAAAAGTAAAGGGGATGGATATTGCCCAGGAATTAGTCCTAAGTGTGACATTGAACATTGTCATCATATAAGCCTGATTAATTTGGTAGCAAAAGGTTAGGTGAAGGACATTATATTCAAGGCTTGTTTGGAAAAACAACTAAAATGCATCATCACAGTGGTAAGTTTGGAAAATAATCAAAAACAAGCCAAACAAGATCTAATGGGCATATATTCAGTACATGTATATGTAGAGAGGAAAAAATATGGTGCATGTACACCAGATGAATGATGATTTCTATGCAGATCTCAGCTTTTGATATCTCTGCCCTTTTAAGAATCATATAGGGGAACTGGCCCATAATGACATGTTATAAAAGAATGCTATGAATAAGAAGATGCTTAGAAGATTTCAAACTGTGATATAGTGATGACAGTGGTTTGGGTTTGATTTTTTCCCCCTTTGGTTTTCCTGACATTTGCCTTATTTTAATGTTTTCCCTTTGAAGCTGTCCTCTTTCTCTTCACTACTTATTTCTGGCTTCCTGGGGTAATAGGATTATAAAATTAAAGTTGGAAGATAACTTAGCATCCAGTCCCATGCCCTCATTTTACAGATGATGAAACTGAGGAGGACAAATAATTAGCACAAAATCATATAGTTAGTAAGGTAAGGAAGGAAACCTTTGTGGAATTCCAAATCTGTCATTCCTTCTATTACATTGTATTAGGTGTCTCTAGCTTTACTATCTTTGGCAACACAAAAGTCCATCACTTGAGAACTGATTGTTTGAATGAGCAGGTGACTGTAGAAGAATCCACTCCTTTTCCATCAAATTTCAATAGCATTGATTTCAAACAGGGTGATGGATCTCTGTTCAATTAATTAGTCAGTCTCCCCTCCTAAATTTACTTCATCCTGTCAGAGCTTTCATTGTAGACAAATACTGCTTCATCCTGAAAAAAAAAAAAACAAAATAGAGCTGAATTTGACCTTATCCTTTATTCCTGTGGGGTTTTGGGTTTTTTGTTTGTTTGTTTGTTTTTACAAATGAGATGCTAAAATTGCTATTTCCCTCTCCAGCTCATTTTATAAATGAGGAAACCAAGGCAAACAAGATTAAATGATTTGTCCTGAGTCACACTGTTAATAAATGTCTAGGGCCAGATTTGGACTCATCAAGATGAGCCTTTCTGATTCCAGATCCAGCACTCTATGCACTGCACCATGTATGCATATATGTATAACATGATAAAAGGCAGACAGGCTATACTAGAAGGCTTAATTATGAGCATCACAATATACAAAAATCATGGCAAGATTGTAATGCTCATGTCCTGAAAGGAGACAAAAAGAATCAGATTCCAAAAAGTAAGAATAACTCTGGAAAATTATAATCTCTAGTTCTCTAAATTTTATCTTCAACAACCACCTATTTAAGAAAAGTCATTTCTGTAAAGTACTTTGAGGGCAAAAAAATTTTCTTTAGGCATCAGTTTTCCTATCTGTGAAATAGAAAATATCTGCAATTTTTGTATTTGATTTATTTAATATTGTTTCCCCAGCTACATTTAAAATAATTTGTTTTAATTTGTTTTTAAAATTTTTGAGTTCTGGGTTCTCTCTCTTATCCTCACCCACAATTAAAAAACCACATGTGAAGTTATGCAAAACATTTCCATAAAAGTCATTTTGTGAAAAAAAAATTAGATTTCCCACCCTAATAAAAATAAAAACTCTCAAGAAAAATAAAACTTAAAAAGGAGAGAAAGATAAAGAGAAAAAAAGAGAATGCTTCAATTTGAATTCAGACACAATCAGTTCCTTCTCTGGATATGAATGGGATTTTTCTTCATGAGTCCTTCAGAGTAGTCATGGACCATTATACTGCTAAGAACAGCAAAGTCATTTACAGCTGGTCTTTCCAGAACATTGCTATTATATACAGTACATGTCACTTTGCTTGAGTTCATGGAGGACTTTCCAGGGTTCTTTTTTTTTTCCTGAGAGTAAGCTGTTTATTTTCCATAGAACAATAATATTCCATCACAAACACATACTGCACTTTATTTCTATTTCCCAATTGATGGGCATCTCCTTGATTTCCAATATTTTTTCCCTGAGAAGAGAACTGCTATGAATATTTTTGTACACATAGTTCATTTTACTTTCTTCTTTTAAAAATCTCTTTTTGTATTCATGGCTAACAGTGTTCTGGTATGTTCAAAGAATAAGCATAAATTTATATTCTTTGGTGCTTAGATCATATCTTTTGATCATCTATCAATTGGCGCATAGCTCTTTTTTTATATATAAATTTGACTCAGTTCCCTGTAAGTTTGAAAAATGAGACCCTATCAGAGAAATTTGCATCAAAATTCTTTTTACAATTACTATTGCTAACTCTATTTATTCCCTCTCTTATTTTGCCCTGTCCCTCCTCAAAGTGTTTCACTACTGACCAGTCTCTCCCCTAATATTTCCTCTCTTATCACCCTCCCCACTTCCTGTATCCCATTCCTCTTCTATTTTTCTGAAGGGTAAGATAAATTTCTATACCTCTATTGAGTAGGTTATTTCCTTTTTGAGCCAATTTGGCTCCTTCCATTTTTCCCCTACATGGTAAATATTTTTCCTTGCCTCTTTTTTTTATAGCAGATAATTCACACCATTCCATTTTTCCCTTTCCCTTTCTCCCAATACAATTCTCTCTCACCCCTTAATTTCATTATTTTTAGTGATATTATCCCTTCATGTTCAACTCACACCTGCGTTTTATGTCTATATATGAGAAAGTTCTAAGTTGTTACAATTATCATTCTCCCATGTAGGAATATAAACAGATAAACTTTATTAAGTGTCTTTCACTAATTACCTCCTTGTGCTTCTCCAGAGTCCTATATTTGAAAATCAAATTTTCCATTTAGCTCTGGTCTTTTCACCACTAATGCTTAAAAATTCTTTATTTCATCAAATGACCACCTTTTCCTCTAAAGGATTATACTCATCTTTGCTAGGTAGGTGATTCTTGGTTGTAATCGTAGCCTCATTTCTCTCTGGAATATCATATTTCAAGCCCGCTTACCCTTTAATGTAGAAGCTGCTGAATCTTATGTTATCCTGACTATACTTCCTCTAAACTTGTATTGTTTCTTTCTAGATGCTTGCAATATTTTCTGGGACCTAGAGTTCCAAAATTTGACTATAATATTCTTGGCAGTTTTCATTTTGGAACTTGGATGATCAATCATTGGATGATCAATGAATTCTTTCGATTTCTCTTTTACCCTCTGGTTGTAGAATATCAGGATAATTTTCCTTGATAATTTCTTGAAAGATGATGTCCAAGCTCACCATAGTAACTTTCAATGGTCAGAAACTTTTTCTGTTGTCTCTCATTTTCCTAGCCTATTATTCAGCTTTTAACTCTGTTAAAGTAGGGCTCTGTTTCCAGGGTGGAGGGTGCACTGTCCCTAGTTTCAGGGGTTTTGTGCAGTTGTTTTCAGAGACCTAATCAATACCTAACCACAAGCCTTCTTTTCTGCCCTGGAGCTGTCAGGAGTGTCCCTGCTCATTGTAACTGTAAAATTGAGTGTGCTTAAGCAATAAAGTCCTGCTTTGCTGACTCCAGGACCAGGGTCAGGGTGGGACTGTGCTGGTGTGGCCTGCTCTGGGACTGCATACCAGACTCCCACCCTATTGCCACAGACCATCTCTGCTGACCTTCCAAGTCCTCCCTGGCATCCCCAGACTTAGAAGTCCAGGAGACTTCAACATTGCTGCTGATTATCTGCCCTGCTGATGCTGGGGCTAGGGCAGGGCAGGGCTGTGCTAACATTGTGTGCTGGGGTCACCCCTGGTGCCAATGGCCTTTTCTGCTGACCTTCCAAATTCTCTTTAGTGTCTCTGGGCCAAGAGGTCTGGAAGCCACCAGTAATGCCTCTGATTCAGAGGTCCAGCTGAGACCTGGTCTGGGACTGCACTGATGTGGCCCATATTGGGAATGTACACTGGACTCCCATCCTGGTGTCACAGAGCTTTTCTGCTGAACTTTTAAATTGCCTTCAGCTGGAAAATGGTCTGCTCCATATTTTGGGGTATTCTAATCAATACTAGTTATTTAATACCTTCTAAAGTGTTACATAAAAGATAGTGATTGATATAGGCAGCAGTTTAAGAAGAAATACTAATAAATTTAATAAGTTTTAAATTCAAAAAATATTCAAGCCAATTAATGGATAATTCCTTGTTCTTAAGTCTAGAATTAAGATTTTTCTCTATCTTGTTTTGGGCACAGATTTATGTGGCATCTTTGAAAAGTGTACCATATTTACAATTTTATTGCTTCCTACCTGTGTCAGTCATTAGGCAAGTAATTTAACCTTACCAGGCTTCAGTTTCTACATCTAGGGGAGAGGAAAGGGGAGAAGAAAGGGAGAAAAACTTGAAACACAAGGTTTTGCAAAAGTGAATGTTGAAAACTATATTTGCACATATTTGGAAAAATAAAATGGTATTTAAAAAAAGAAAACAAAGATAACATCATGAAGAAAAAAGAAAAAAATTCTGAAAGATTTTTAATCCTCTGATCCATGCAAAAATATATGACAATGCCAAAGGACCAAATATGAAACATACCACCCCCTTTCCTTTTGAAGAGGGGAAGGATTTCAAATACAGAAGAAGACATAAGTTTTTGGACATGATTAATACAAAAATTTGTTTTGCTGGACCATGTAAATTTTTTCTCACAGTTTTATTTTGTGGTACTGTTCACTTGAGAATAGATGAAGTGGAAGATTCAAATAAGAAATATGTAAACAGATAAAAAATTAATAACTGGACCAATAAAAAATAGATAAATAAATGGAAGAATTTCAATATCAAACTGATTAATTTATTGTTTGGAAAAGAAGAAAGGGGATATAGGCAGAGATGCAACTTCTCTGCAGGTCAGCAACTCTTGTTGGAATAGGTTTGAATAAAAGTTTCAGTGGATGCAAAGCATTTGTCATTTGTCTACTATATTTCAGGCAAAATACTAAATTTGGATTTCCAAACATATAAATGAAATAACCCTTACTCTTCAAAACTTTCATTTTATGTCATCATTATGAAGAATGTGCTAAATTTAAAATCATAGGGCTAGGGGTTTCAAACCATCTCTGTAACATACTGCCAATGTAACTTTAAACAACTCATTTAATTCCTCTGGTACTCAGTTTCCATATCTGTAAAATTACAGTTAAACTAGTTGTTTTCTGAGATTCCCTACCAGGTCTATGTCTGTGAGTATATGCCATATCTCAAAAGAATGAAAAAGCAATACTCCACTATTCTGACTCTATACCCTGACTTCTCAGAAATTATACTAACAGAATATGGTTGGGAGCTTCTTATTAATAAATAGATCTCACATAGATATTAAGTCATTTTACCTTGACAATAGTCATGTGAGAAAAGAAAAAATCCAGTATTCTTATTCTTATTTTGTAGAGATGGAATCAAGTATCACAGGAGCTAAGTGATTTCTCCAGTTCACACAGCTAGTGTTAAATGTGGTGTTCAAAGTCTGTTGTTTGACCCCCAAGCCAAACTTCAATTGTGCTGTCTCCTTCAGTTGTAGGGAAAATATCTACCAGAATAATCAGATGTGAATTAATTTTCATTTTCTTTCCTTAAAATTTATTGAAACTATCCTGGGGACTTAATACTCTCAGAGGATTAAAGGCTTGGACCCTTGATGTTGCTTCTTGGTAGGGGTGTGCTGTTGAATATTTTAACAACTGATTCTCTTGGGGGGAAATGTATGCATGGCACACTTTTAAATTTTAATATGTATCATTAACATTTCCTCCACCACCTTTCTAAGTCTAATCAACAAAACAATAAATCAAGTCCTGATTTGTAACATTTTCAATTTTCAAGGTGTAGTGAAAATTTAATAATCAGCTCTCCTGATTCTGTATGAGCCATCTCCATCACATCTGTGTTTCCTGGTCTCCTGTGTACAAAAATTCATAAAAAACACTAGCTCTTCTCTGAACCTTGACCAAAAGAGTACCATGACAGGAGAACATTATACACAGCAACAAGACTATACGATGATCAATTTTGATGGACATGGTTCTCTTCAACAATGATGTGATTCAAACCAGTTGTGCTGCGATGAAGATAGTCATATACATCCAGAGAGAGGCCTGTGGGAACTGAGAGTGAACCACAACACAGCATTTTAACGCTTTCTGTGAATATTTCCATGCATTTTGTTTTCCTTCTTAGGTTGTTTTTTTTCTTCTTCTCTTTCTAGATCTGATGTTTCTTGTGCAGTAA